>WAAF01003250.1:302739-458491 GCA_013400475.1 Tricholaema leucomelas | reverse complement strand
CCCCTCCCTTGCCCTGCTGGCCACAGTTCTCTTCATGCAGCCCAGGACGGTTGGCTGTCTGGGCTGCATGTGCACACCGCCGGCTCATGTTGAGCTTCTCGTCGACCCAGACCCCCAGGTCCTTTTCCTCAGGGCTGCTCTCCAGCCATTCATCACCCAGCCTGTATCTGTGCCTGGGATTACACCGACCCAGGTGCAGAACCTTACACTTGGCCTTGTTAAACGTCATGAGGTTGGCCTGGGCCCACCTCTCCAGCCTGCCCAGGTCCCTCTGGATGGCATCCCTGCCCTCCAGCAAGTCAGCTGCGTCACACAGCTTGGTGTCATCTGCAAACTTGCTGAGGGTGCACTCAATTCCTCTGTCCATCTACACAAACAGGAAGTGGTCAGTCAATAAAAAGAGCAGATCTGTCAGTGATTCACATGGGGTGCTGGGTCTCTTAGCGGCATTTACTAGATATATCATGTCCTTCCACTTACGCTACCAGGGGAAAATCCCAAACCTACTGGAGTTCAACAAGATTTTTCCACTGATCTGTAGAGGAGATAACATTTCTTCCTTTGCTGGTGGGATGAAGGAGAGAAAAAAAGAATGTTGTAAAACCCTTAAATCAAACCAACCTGAAAGAGGAAAGCATCCCCAAGGGAGTTGCTGAGACAGAAGACAAAGTCCTTCTTGGGGTGTTCAGGCACGGCTTGCACTATGCTGTTTTCCACCCACACTGCATGCTTTGGGATGCTGTTGTGGTCAATGCCAGATCTGCCATCAGTCTCATAAAAAAACAACGTGCATCCTAGAAGAGATGACTGTATATTAGCAGGCAACACATTTAAATGCAGCAGCCTCTGCTCAGTGCTAATGCTATTCATCTATTCAGTGCTATTACTTGGGACTATAAATCATCCATAACAGTGCCACAGGGATGAGGGAGGATTTGCCAGGGCTGGTTCAGGTTTTCAGCCCCACAGCAGAGAGCATCAGCAGTGGCTCAGTTGGTCTGACAAGACAGTGATTTCTACACCATGAGGAAATGCCACAAACTGTGTGGTGCACCAAGCTGCATGCTATCAGGGCCATTTTATTTGCCCTATGACTGCTAAAACAGCTGCAGACACAAGCTGCGAAGATCACAGGTGGTAAAACACAGTCCTAGATGAGAAATATCACTTTAAATCCCAAAGTGAGGACTTAAACCATTTTGTCCCATCGAGGGGACAAAAAAAAAAAGACTGGATGAGGAACTTAGTGCCATGGTCTAGTTGACTGGACATGGCTAGGTGATAGGTTGGACTGGATGATCTTGGAGGTCTCTTTCCAACCTGGCTGATTCTATGAAAAGGAGGACACAGGTATGAGAGCTGTCTCCTCTGGCTATGCCCAGATAGCTGTGAGCTGGTCAGCTGGCACTCTGGAGCAGACAGGCCCCTAGGCAAAACCTCCACAGCCCTGCCTCTGCCTCCTGCAGCTGCTAGCTGCTGCAGTCCCTGCAAGGCAAAGATCGAGTGATTTAATTACTGAATGCAGATGAGTAACTGAAAGAAAAATGGCCTGGTATGAGCTGTGCTTGCTGAAAGACTGATGTACCCAAAACCACCAACAAATAAACAAAGAGCATAAACTAAATCCTTGTTCCACTATTAATATTTCAGCTCTGACTCAGAGTGATACGGCCAAAACGAAAACTGCACTGTAGCTGAGGACAGCAAACAACCTCCTTGGTTTTACAAAATAACACTGACAACTTTCTGGGGCCGTAGACAAAAGCCTGCAATTTGGGACACCCTCAAAAAAAAGGGTCTCCTCCTCTCCATTCCACCTTCTCACATTATCTACAGTTGTTTTCAACTAAAACTGGCACATTGTTTCTCTGCCACTGGGAACAGCCCTCTGGGTGCAAGGGGATGCCCTGTTACCCAGCCTCTCAGAAAACTATTTGCAGCCAAACAATAGCAGCTGTTAACTTCAAAGGCTCGTTTAAACACTAACATTATTAAGGCACTGCAATCTAAGGAGAAAACACTCCACTTGAGTCAAAGCACTTTAAAATAACATTGTCTCTGCGCTCATCCTTCCCCTTTTTCCTCCCAGATGGCTCTTTGTTTGCCTGCTCCTCACAGCAAGACCTTCCTGCCACAGGGCCCCGCTCCCAGGAGATTAGGGCTCCCCCCTGCCCCTGAGCCCTCCCTCTCTCTTTCATTTCCCCACTCTCTAACCACCCCAAGGAAAAGCTGGCACCTAACTCTGTTGTTGGTTTTAAAGTAGTGCTGCACATTTTTCGAAACCAGTGCTCTAAAAAAACCTGCTCTGCAGGCAAAATAGGACTGTAACCGTACTTCAGTAACCACACCTGCAGCCCGGGTCATGGCTTTGCTTCTTCTGGCTCATAGGCAGGGCCAGTTGCAGTGGTAGAGAGCAAGGCCAGTCCTAAAACCTGGAAGCATCGCTTCCCATTTTGCTGCTAATGCAACTCCATGAAGGTTAGTTATTGGCCACTTTCAGGAGGCCAGCTCCGGAGTTTCACTGCTCCAGTAACATTTATGTGCATTTAGAAGCACTCAGACGCCAGTCAGGGCTGGAGCATGCTTCTGGTAGGAACTGCAAAAACTCTAGAGAGAAAAAAGTCTGTGGCACAGGAAGCCAGCAGGGCAGCCAGATGCCAAGTGGCTGCATGCCACAAGATGAGTGATGCAGCCAGAGCCAGCGTCTCCCAACTCACAAACTAGCATCAGTGACCAAACCACGGCTCTCTGTCCACACTGCCAATGTGTCACAACTCTCAGGGTTTTCCAACTCATGAAGCATACCTTGAAGAAGGAAAGGCTAAGGTGCTAAGCATGAAAAGAATGCATGCAGAGATGGAGTCCCTGCTTGACTGCAAGCCAGCAGCCAACATCATCACTAGCAAAATCTCACTGTCACATGTCCATGGCTGCATCCAGGTATTTGGTTTGTCAGCAAACCACAGGCCTGCTTTTAAAGGAAAACACCTAGTGCTTGGAGAAGCCACCCCAGGTGGTGCCAGCAGGACTCCAAGCAGGGTATGACCTCACTTCAGTGCAACACAGTTATGTGCCTTAGACTATACGTGTGTCAAAATGTTAGCATGTCAACAAATATCAAGTAAAAGCCACCTCTGAAAACCATCAGGAGGACTTCCTCATACTTGATGTTAACTTTACTGAAGTTCATAGCAACTTGCTAAGAGTCTATAAGATTGCTTCCTCCATCTGCAGCAATACACAACCCACAGGACACTGAGGATACTCATCTGGCTAAACCCTTGCACGTTTGCTCTGTACCTTTCAGGGACACCCAGTAGTGCTTCCATTTCCTGCGCGTTGCTGACTCCACTTTCTTGTTTTTCTTGTGCACCAAGAAGTTTTTCACTGCCAGAGCCCCAGCCTTCCGTACTGTGCCCTGAGCAGCTGTCAGGAGGATGTCTGACTGCCCTGGGGAGCTAAGGGTGCCACTGCTCTGCTCGTCACTGAGAGCAGAGCCGGCCTCCTCCAGGTTCTCGCTGTTGGTGGTGCTCATCTCGAGCTCCCGGCGGAAGTTCTCGTACACCCCCTGGCGAATCCCATCGCCGGTTGAGCTGCTCCCACTGTCGCTGCCGATGAAAGCCCGACTGGCCGTTGGGGAGTAGCTTGAGTTGGTAGCATTGGAGCGTCTAGAAAGCAGGTCAGTGTCAGTGGCTGCTCCCTCGATACCACTGTCGGTGAACTCGCTCCCCTCACCAGTGTTGACATCCTAGTTGCAAGAGAGACAGACAGAACACGAGATGAAGAGCTTGGCTGTGCCTGGCTTTCTGGGGACACCAACCGAACCTGAAATACCTAGGCAGCAACAAGTTTCTTCACACCCCCCATTTTGTCTGGCACTGGAAATCCTTCATCTCTTCTTCTGAAGACAAACAACTGGAAGAAAAGGTACAGTAGGCAGAACTTTGAGTGCAGTTTAAGAAAGACCAGTCACACATGATTTCAGGTGGTGCCTCTACAGCCTTAGCATTTTGGAATAGGACATCCAACATCATCTGTTTACATTAAGCTAACTGAACAGCGCTAAAGGTTTTGCAAAAGGAGAACATATGGTAGCAAAAATTGGCAGTGTCAAGAAAAGCAGCAATCAACCTACGCATTTTGAAAAGCAAACACTGATATTGTACATTCACACCTACAGCAGAAGAGACATTTCAGACATCCAAAGATCGGCATTGGCAGATTATGAAACTAAAAAGACACTTTCATTTTCTCCCAAGAAGTTAACGTATTTGAGATTATTTCTGTTTCGTGTCACTTCTGCATCACAAAACTAATGACAGACCATGTGATATCCCTTGCTGAATCCCACAGTGGTAGACCCTGCCAAAACAACACCATGGAAGGCCTTTCCTGGTCCCCAGGAACTTTCAAAGGCTTAGAAGCTTCACCCTGTCCTCTGCAACAAAGCTAGTGTTCAAAAGTGGCTAATCGCTACCATTCCAGCATCTAAAGTCATCTGTGGCAGTTTTTGCAGGAGGGCAAAAGGAGGTCAAGCCCTGTAAGTGGAGACCTTATGTTAAATACATGGGAAAAGGGAGAGCCAGGGCAGAAGATGCGAAGAGGAATATGGCCAAAACAACAGGAATTTCAGCCTCTCCTTCTGCTGCAAGAGCAGCTGGTGCTCGATTAACAAGTTTTTTAAAAAAATAAGTAAAGGGGAGTCTCTGAGAAGAGGTGGCAGAATGTGGTATTTATTTGGAGAGAAAACAAGATTCTCTGTATTGGTTCAAGCATCAGTTTTCTATGCAGCCAAGAGCAGCTCTGCGGAAACTAAGAAACCCTCCACCAAGCTCTGTTTGCAGCTTCCCTCCTGCAGAGCAAGAGCTGGATGAGAAAACCTTTGGGGGAGGGATGTTGCTGAATTTGACTAACTTTTAAGGCATTAATTTGTAACGGATGGGCTCGTTCTTTATAAATGCTATCTCTCAAGGGAGACATGGAGTCCAGCTGGAAGAATAAGCGTTTTCCTTCCCCACTCAATGAGCACAGTTGTCCTAGCCAGTCTGATTATTTAATGCAACACATAGTGACAGACAAGCTGTTCTGGACAGGTCAGTATCCCTCTATTCCCACTGCATGTGAGGAAGCTGAGCAGGCTTCCTGTAAATGTAATCATCCGCCTGTACAGAGCGGTTTTTGCAACCACACATTTTTTTTCTGCTGTTCCAATACACTTGTTTTTTGGAAGCAAATTACCTTCCCATTCTTATGGCACTGCAAAGAAGGAGGATCTGGAGAGAGGAAGTGGTGCTGCTCAGAAACCAATGTTTACAAAACACTGCCACGAGCGAGCTCTTGCACTCCATCACGAAAAGCTGGATAGTGCAATTTTTGATGACAGCACTCCATCTGAAACTCTGTGTGCATCAGGGAGCCAGGACTGCCACAGCTGCTTGATGCTCACAGGCCCAAGGCACTGCCTCTCTGCCAATGCTGCTACATCAGTGTAAAACCAGAGCACCAACGAACTGAACCTGAGCCCTCATGGGATGATTATTCCTATGGAATGACTTGGGTCTGTGCCTGTTTTCTAGGCTCTTCCTCCTCTCTAACTTTCTTAAGGGCCAAAAAGTGTGCCACTCATGCAGCACAACCAAATCTGCACTCCGCAGGAAGCACTGCCTAACAGTGGCCACAGAGATTATTTGTAGATTTGAGATTTTTATTTTAGGTCGATCATTTGATAAATGTCTCACAATTCTTTTATCCAAGAAGCATTTCCAAAGTTTTAAGCTGATGGAACTTTTATGAAGCATATTTCATGCTTTAACTAGAATCAGTCAACTTAAAAACATAAAGAGCTACTAGAACAGACCACCACCCTGATGGAGATAGGATTTGTAATTTGGCCAACACAAAACTTTCTTGGTGCTTTTTAGCAGATGGAGTACTTTTTTCAAAACCAGAAATGCAAACAGAGATGTTCGAGCACAGCACTGCAATGCAGACTCTCAAGTTGCCTTGTGCCCAGCGTGACATAGCTTTCTTGTGTAACCTTGATCAGCCACATTGCCTCAGTTTCCCTGTCCTTAAATTGGGATTGTACTCTGCAACTGATTAAAACCTGAAAGGATGGAAAACTCAGAGTGAATGTTACACATGTTCATGAGCTTAAATCATAACACATTTCGCAAACACCTTTATAATCTTTTCCACAACACAAGTGATAGGTTAGATGGTCAAATGATCTTTTCTGTATAATGCTTCAGCCCTGCTCCTGAGCCCTTTGCTTCCTGCACTCCTTTTTTGCTCTTAAATAGGCCCTATCAAAGCCTAGTTCTAGCCAGCCAATTCAAGCCCTTTGGTAGCAGAAGGACCTGAGCATACAAAGATAAGAACAGTTCAAAACCTACAGCCTGCAAATATTGTTTGTGCTCATGAATTATGAAACGTAGCATTGAGTGATTGTAGCACTTTTGGAAGTCTGCTGTATGAGAAGATTGGTCTTGGGGTTAGTAGGGTTAAGAGCATTCATAGCGCAGGTCTCTGACTTCTGAGCTCCTGCTGCAATGTCAGCTCATTCACATCGGAGGGTATGAAAAGATCTCAAGACGCAGCCAGCGTCTGCTCTGGCCATCTCACAGTGCTATCATCTGCACACTGAAAGGCATTTAATTAAGAGTTCACCAGAAAGTATAAAGGTTTCATATTGTGCTTCTGCAGAAATGTGCCAGGGCCAAAGGGGTAACACTCTCGAGCCAGATAACAAACCCTAGCTTTGATGAAGGCATCACCAGGGGCACAAAAATACTCCTGGAAATTGTCAAATGAGGATGCTGAAAATTAAGCATCCCACCTCATGCCATGAGCAGCGCAGCTCTTCACTAATGACATCAATGTGGATACACAGGCCTCTAGCTTTGGTGTCCAGCTTCAAAGTACCTATGGACATAGCCACCACAGGCTGCTGTGCAGAAGTTAACCAAATACCGAGTAACCTTCATAAGGGTTATAGAAAATTCACTCGTGTTTCCTGATCAGGTTCTCAAAGAGCCTCATGGGTGACAGCAACATCTCTCTCCTCTGAGGAAGATTTATTATTATCCCAGGTCCATGTCGGGAAGTGCCACAGGGGCCTGCTAACAAAACAGGTGTTTGTCTCCTTGTCAGGAGTTCCTAGGCTAAGACTCCTGAGGCCAAGGATGCACTACAGACGCAGCTCCACTTCACTAAGGAGTGAAGGCTCTCCATCATAATACCAATGGTACACACCAGGCTCACTGCAGGAGCTGGGAGACAGCTGAAGATTGTTTTCTTTCATTGGTTAAACCCCCCAAAGTTCTCATTCAGCTCGTGTAAGATCTAGGACACCGCAACGGATATTTTGCACCTCACCACTGATCACGTGTTTTCTGTTTTCAGGCTGACAAACAGCTGCCTCCACACAGAGGAATATATTTGCCTGGAGAGACCATCCCAGGAATCAAAGCAAGACTGGAACTAAAATCTATTCTGCCCCACTTAGCCTTCCCATTGATGTTTACCTAGCTTTGGGCCTGGGAGGACAAGGGGGCAACACAAGTGGGAGGTGGAAATCATTAAATTGGTCACACCAAGTACAAAGCCTGTAGCAAAAAAAAAAAAAAGAAAGCGTATTTCCTCTAAGACAGAGAAATGGGGAGGCCATGAGAATCAGTTCTTGGCATTCTGCAAACACAACAGGTCTTTAGTCCATAGAGACAACAAGCAGAATACACAGGGGGCTTTGTCCCTTTAAGACTGCTCTGTGGAAAGCAGGTAGAAACTCGCATAAAGACCACTGCCTAAGAAGGGAAGTAAACAAGCTCTAGTGACTGTGTTGCACTGTATGCCTTGATGGAGAGGTGGTAAGTAGTAGCACAGCTTCCTCCAGGATCTGGTACTCCTGCTGCTATGGAAGATAATGGAGGTGCAGTGGCATTCCTTGCACAGTCAGTGCTACAATATCAGTTTCTAAATACTCACAGTTTATGAAAGGACATTTGGCAGACTAGTGGAGGGAAAGATGAGATGGCCAACACCAGATTGACTCACCACAGAATGAGAAGCCAGGGACAGATTGAATGGTGCCATTGTTACCAACCAAGGACACAGTGAGGCCCAGCTAGCAGGCCACGTGCCCAGATAGCTACAACAGCATTCAAGCATAATGAAGTGGAATTATCACAACCCCATCAAATTCAGACAACAATTTAACTGATGAATCATTTGGGGAAGGTATTAGTGAAAGAATTAGCAACCCACTTAAATATATGGGTTTTTTTTTCCTCACATGAATGCTGTGTTTCACAGAAAGCAAGCCCAGTGGGCTGTAATGCAAGCTGCATCCAGCTAATGTAATTGGGTGCTGCTGGTTTTGCATAGTCATGTAATACTCACACATCCATACGTCTGCCACTTGTTAAAGTTTTCTGGCTAGGTTTAGAAGCTACAAAGAAAAAGATTCAGAAGAAATGTCTACCTTCAGCTAGAAAAGTCAGGAGAAGAATTTGGTGCAGGTTCCAAGTGTCTTTGTCCCTTTGTTGAACATATTTGGTAGTGGCCTCACCTAGCAAGAGGCCACTGGATGGGATAAACCTTGCCCAGCTCCCCAGATTGTAACATGACACATTCAGAACACTTGCAATAATGATGCATTTACCAAACTTTCCACCAACAGCTGTGTTACAGACACTATTAAAATGGCTTCGTGAATCACTTTCTCCCGCTTGACTGACAGTAGTGATTCATTGGCACTCTAGGCACAGGCAACTGATTTAGCAGGAAAACGATGACTTCTCTAATATAAGCAATTCCTTATATGGTTAATACTTCTTTCTAAATTAGCCATTAGATTAAAAGTACTCATTAGTAGAAGGTGACCGACTAGAGTTTTTTCTTGGAAGGGGCTTCCCCCAAGGGAATGCAAATCCTCTGTTCTCCATCCTGTTTAGCAACAGAGCAATAAGATGTTCATATTCAGCAGCATCCTAAAATTGCACATAACCTGTCTGGTTGCTAGTTAGACAAGCATCATGGAATATATTTTAAACAGATGGATAAGAAGCCTGATGGTTTGCATGCTTTTATGTGCCTGGTGTCTCTTTGAAGCTCCTATGTAGAAAAAGATTGGCCTGATAAGGGTTTTTACTTTCTTTTCAGTACTGACTTTACCATCATTTGATTGTCAAGGTGGTCAGTTAAGGCACAACTTGCTCCAAATCAAACTGAAATCCCATTCCCAGAGTTACTTGAACACCTGGTCATTAATGTATTAGAAGATTTATCTGTCTTGAAAACAGTCAAAACACTTAAAGAAGCAAAGATAAATCATAAATTGCAATTGAAACCTGAGTGGAAGAAATTATTTTAAGGCTGCCATGCAGACATAGAAAGGCAACTTCATAGCTTGTTCTGTCTGGGAGGAATATAGTTCAGAAAACTGTGGCAAACATACAGAACCACATTCACATAACTTACTGTAAAGTCAGAGGGATTAATGACATGAAGGATATCTCCTACCACAGCAATGAACAAAGTCCCTCAGTAGGAGTTTATACTGAACAAAGTTTTGAAGGTATCTACAGGCCTGCATGCAACAGGACAGTACTATCTGAGAACTAGCCACAGTGCACTGATTTGGAGAACTAAACTGACAGCCACAAACCAACATGGACCAATTGCAGCTTTCTGTTGAATTAGCTGGGTTTTGTTTACATCTCCTAGGAGGTCTCACAAGTCCAGTGAGGTAGAGTTACAAGCCAACTCCTATCTGCATGTGGATACCATAGTAAGATTCTGGATTTGCTACCTTTGGGAACTCAAAGAGATCAGATACTTATGTGTGTAAGCAGCTTTGGTTCCTACATCTGTGCACTCACCATGCTGATTCAACAGTTCCTCTGATGTCCGCAAAGAATCAAAATTTTAAAAAGAAAAAAAAAACCAAATCAGCTTTTACATGTGTTATTAATGTTGCTCAGAGTAGTTTAATAAGCAAGCAGATTTTGGCCACAGCTTTCTGAAATCAAATTTACTCCTGACAGAAAAGGTACTAGCCTGGACCTCTAGGTATTTCTCCTAGTAGTAAGCTTCGCTCTTATTATGAAAGGATGAATCACAGTCACAGGTTGCTGGGAAAGTCTTAAGACATGGATTTTGGTTCCAAGATTCCTTTATGAACCTGTCTAGGTGAATGCTGTACAGTGTAATTTGGTATCTTGAAAAGACAGACCAGGCACTGGGTGCCAGGCATCCAGAACATACTAAAGTATGGGAAGGAGATGTTTGTGCATCCACTTCGCTTCTGTGAAACAGACAGGTATTAAACTCCAATGTATCAAGCATTCTATTACCTTGTTTCCTTTGCAAGCAAGTCAGATTTATATGGCTGTTACCTAAGTATTACACCTGATGTTAAGGTACCACATTAGCTTGGTGCCTCTAATGCAGAGGCTGGAAGTATTTTTTGGTTCACTGACACTGCAGACATTTCCCAGCTAATATGTAGGCCTTTCTTTTCCCTGCAGCCCTCAGGAAAGTACAGCTCTGGAGCTGCACTGTCAGCTGTGAGACAGAAAATATTGAAAATGAAACTATCCCCATAAAGCTGCAGGGAAATATATGGGACAGCTTTACCCGTCCCTCCAAGGCACTGTGTGGAGCTCTCCACTCTCAAGTTGTGGCATCAGTTTGAAAACTGCTCATGTTCAGAAAGTTAGTTTACCTTCCTTAAGAGCTGAAGTATCTGATAAAGGGAAGGAGGATGATTGTTTTTATTTTGCTTTTAATAACATGTGAGAAATCCAAACCTGTGAGAGAACACATAAATGGCAACAGGGCCCTTAGCAGGAAACAGCACAAAGCACTACCATGGAACCTGAGCACATTGGCTCTTCCCTGGCTTTAGAACTGACTTTTAAGGGGTGCTGAAGCACATAGTATCATGAATAAGAATCAATCCATAATCCAGTAAACCTTTCTGCAGTGTGGTCCCTGCACACAGCTTCTGAAACTTGCAGAGATTTGGGGTGGACACCTACTTTCCATCATCAGCAGTGGGAAGAAGTCTTAGGTCTTGAATGCAGATGTTTAATCCCTCTGTTCTCAAAACATATGAGGAGTCGTCTTCAAAATTGGCTTTGCTTTCATCCTAATGGACCACCCAGCTGAAGGAAGTTTCTAGAGGGATTGAGCTAACCATAAACTAATGCAAGCAGCCTAACTGCGCTCAAGTTAAGCAAATGGCAACATGCCTAACCAAAATCCCTGAAATAAAATACAAAGTTAAGTTGCTTTTTTTTGTTCATTCAGTGCCAAAAAGAAGCAATTCTTACTGAGAAACATAATGTAGAATGAAGAAGTGAGAGATGGGGAAAACTGCTAGTAGAGTAGCTTGAAATCAAAATGTCATCTGAGAGGTGTTCACCTGAGCTATCACTTAACCTAAGGTAGCAGGGAGATGCCTGCCATCTAGGATTAGGACTAGTCACAGGATCACATGCTGAAGCTCTCTGAAAAGAAACATTTCACTGGAGCACTTCACTGCAAAGTATCACTACTGCAAACTGCATCCATCTAAGTAAGCACAACCCAGCAAACAAGCAGTTGCAGCAACCTGAATGTGATTTTTAAGTGGAAAGTACTTGAAACTACAAACATGCAGTGTATATAGCTTTACAGAGAACAAAATTATTGCCAAAAGTGTATATAGCTTTACAGAGAACAAAATTATTGCCAAAGGTACAAAAACTTCAGAAGCATAAATTACAAAGTCCTACTGTTTAAAAAAAACATGCCTGAATGGAGGTAGATCAGATATCAGGGCTGCTGATTTGCTTTCCATTGGCTTCAGCCCAAGAGTGAAGGAAGAAAAACAAATTAGGATCTTGAATAAGTATCAAAATATTTTCCAGTAAAGAGCAACGCACTCATTTTCACATGCTCTTTTTCCTGAAAACAGGGGGCAGAGCTGTGTGCTCTTCTGAAGGGAGCGACTGCTATTTGCTTTAAAATATCCTGAGTAAGCAATATCTGATTTAATCTCATCCATCTGAGAAAGGCAGCCTAGTGACAGAGTAGCAAAGACTTCTGAGTTTATGTCTGGAGCCCTCTATTTATTTGAGCTTTCCTTCAGGCTCATACTGAATCCGTTTCCAGATAGCCAGGCCGTAGATAGCTCATTAGGTCTACCCATTAAATGGGCCTGGTCATTTAGACCCACAGAGAACTGCCACACCAGCAGCCAACAGGACACACAGTATGTGGATCTGCAAGCAGTTTATGCCGGTGCAAGATCAAGCTGCAATCAAAACAAATAGCTACCCCTTTCCCTGCAAGCCCATTTCCACCTCTTCCTCTAACTTGCTGCCTTGTAGCTGAAAACAGACATTCTTGATCTTAATAGGGTTGTTTGCCTAGAGGCTCATCTGGCCAGTGCTCTCCAGCAGGATTCAGCCCCTTGAGTCACTCAAGCCAAACCATCCAAATCAAGAATGTCCAGCTTTGGGAGACTTGGAGTGCATACATCTCAAGCTGTATTTGAAGACTTTGGGAATGACCTCCATCTGTAAGACATTACAGGACTATATGAAGAGGGGCTCCAATCAGTGGGATGCACACCACAGCTGCAAACCAGAAACATGTTACCTCTAGGTACTTACTAAACTATGTGTCGTTTAATTATAATTTAATGATACATGACCTTGTCTTTATTTCTTTCCTCAATTCATCTGGAGTCAAACAACTAAAATTAAAGATCTGGGTCAATCTGATTAAGAATCATACTGAGGGCAAAAATAACTATGTTTTCCAGACTACACACTGAGATGTACAGCATTCCTTTAATAGAAGCATAACTTCATATGCTGAAGATACTCTGCCTCTAAAGGCAATAACCAAGGAGAGCTGTAAGAGCAGGCTGTAAGGTCACAAGTATTATGCAGGAGAGTGAACAGGATGCAGGAGAAGCCAAAGGCAGAACATTATTTCAGAAAAGAGAATTCATGGGGGACAGGCCAACCCAACAGTCTTGGACATGTTCCTCACTTAGGAAAACTCAAATCACTAATCTTCTGGCATCAAGGATTCCCTGAAGGAAAATTCACCTTGTACTCTCCCAGTTTCTTTCTTTCTTTTTCTGAGCACTTGGTATTTGGGGAACAGGGTATAGGGCTAGATAGTGCTTTTCTGTGACTGACCCAGTGCAGTTCTTTTGTTTTGATGTTGTATTCTCTATGCCACAAAACCATTGGTGAAAAAGCGGTACACAATCTAAAACCAAGTATCAGCTCTCTGGAGTTTAGCCATCCAAAGGAATGCAATAAAGCACTATAATCTGTTATAAAATTCCCTGAGATAGTAAAAAAAGTAGTATGGACTGGAAAGATATTCTAATTTTAGACTGGTTTCTCTGTAAGTCTTGATCTAATTCCCACAAAAACCTTGGTTTCATCTCCTGCATATGCTGCAAATTTTTTTAATATAGGACTTTTTTTAAAGGGTTGAGATCCCAAATTCCTTCAGGCTACCTACAGAGGCCTAAAAATAGTAGTAAACTTGAAAATCAGACAAAAGAAGATTTACTGCATCAAGGACAGTCTGGAGCTGGCACTGAACGAAGTGCAGTTTCCAAGGCAGTTGGGCTGGAAGTTTGTTCACTCTCCCCCTGCTCAGTTTCACAACAAACACTGGACCAAAGACACTGTCAAATAAGACTTGTTTTTCCTGTAGAGTTGAGGGACATCTTCTTGCTGTTCCTCCTCTCAAAAGTTATATAAAAGAGCTGGACTGCACCATTGTAATGCTAATGATGGAACAGAGCTTTCTCGAGGAAATCACAAACTGTGATACAAAGATCAGAGAGGAATAAGCAACCTTTGTCGTATGTGAGTGGTTAACAATGCAGAAATGCTTGGGCCACAGTCTCTTCTTGGATTTTAATGCAACCAGAAGTCACACGATGCTCTAACTACTGCTTGTAAAACACCATGAATCCTCTAGAAAAGACAGCCCACCCACAGCTTCACACCTACTAGGAAATACTCCTAATGTCTTTCCCCATGAAGTAAACACCAGGACTGGAAGCCTGTGGAGGTCTCTGGCTTCAATGGCTAGTGCCATCACCACCTCAACCATCACAAGGAACAGCAGAGCAGAAGTGAAACCTGCAGTGCATTAGCTAGCATTAGGTAAGGCTAGATCATGCCAATCCCCAGCAGATATCCATGAACAGACACATTGCTAGCACCACAGCAGGGCAGGCAGATTTTGCTATATGACCATATCATCCTCTGCATATGCAAGATGTGTCTACTTGACTGCCCTTACAGTATGAAATATCAAAAGAGGTTCATGTCCTATGTGAGGCTATATCCTCACAGTTGATGGTTCAAAGAAAACAGCAGTCAGAAATTATCCACAGAGGGGAAATACAGAATAAGGAAGCAGTAAGATAGGCTTGGAAGTGGCACAAAAGCCTATCTCAAGGTTTCCATTCTTCTCCTGAAATTTCAGTTAGGGCTTTTAACAGCAGGGGAGCATGTGGGGCCTTTGAACATCTACCAGCAGGAGGAGGAGAAAGTCACTCAGAGGCAGATGTTTAGCCACAAAAAGGACACAAAATCGGATCCCAACAAGCAGGTTCTGGGATCCTGGGGATCCCACAATCCACAGTCAGAACAAGTTGTATCCAACCAGGCCTTGTCTCCCTTGAAGCTAAAATGGGTGAAAATGTCAGCCAATTAAGCTTTATCCGCCTACATCACATTAGCTCAAAAAGTCAAAGAGGATCCCAGCAGAGCTCTCTGGGAAGTCTCACTTCAACAGATCTGAACCCTTAATGTTAAAACGTTACAAAAAACAGAACCACTGCGTGGGTGCCCCAAAGCCACCCTGTGAATATTAATCACTTGTGCATATTGAATATAATTGTCTCTCCAGTATTAAAAAAGCTCCCTTTCCTAATTATTGGAAAGTGACTCCCACGGTTCAATTTAAAGTTTAAATTTGGAAGGGACAGATTTTCTTCTCTTTTTTTTTTTTTTTTAGTTTTTCTTTCTTCCTTTAATGTAACCACATCCTTGTAAAGAACTCATGGATAAGGTAACAAAACACATACAGCTGTGACTGCAGCATCTCATTTCTGTGATACATTCAAGGATGTGCTTTCTCCAGTTACAGTGGTCAGCACACCACAAAAATTACAGTTACTGACAACTTCTACTAAGTTTAGCCTGTACAGAAAAGATGATGCACATATAGTTGAATGTGCCTGTAAGAATGGCTGGATTTAGGAATCAAACAAGGGCACAAGTCGGTGGCCACGGTCTCACTTACCCTGCACTTGGTGACTCTTGCTTTTAAAGACCTCCTTGGGAACCAAACTACTCAAAATCTACCTGTAAGTGGCCATTAGGACTTTTCAGTATTTCTAGCAGAAGGGTACGTAAGACTAAAAAAAACATGAAATATCCCAGTTATGACTTTCCAAAAGCTGAAAAAACCCTCAAAGGCAAATACAAAACCAAATTCTTGTGAGGATGAGCGACAATAATCTAAGCAGAAACCTCTCTCCTGGCGATAAGGTTCACTTGGATCACTTTGAACAAGGGAGCTACCTCTGCGCTGGTAAAGAACAAAGGCCAGTGACAGGTCACTGGTCTGGAGATAAAGAGGTAAAACTATGTCCAACACTATATTACACTTGGCCCTGGGTCATCTTTGTGTAATGTTGCTGTGGCCCAAAGACATAACTATAATTTTGTGGGATCAGGATAGGGGAAGGCAGTTCAAAAGGCTGGAAAAAACATGAACCATGCCTCAGACCACTACATTGTTTTTGTAGCATAAAACATTTTACAGCACTTTGGGACACAGGACTATGTCCATAGTGGTGTTAGGTGGCTGGACTCAATGACCTTAGAGGCCTTTTCCCATCAAATTAATTCTATGATCCTATTCAGTAAGGACGCATATGGCAGCTGATGCTAAAGGTGGTCATCGAAAGGGTGAAGGCCACTGAGACAGTATTGAAAGACTGAGCAGGGCAGAAGGAGAAAAAATTCCCCAAACTGTGACCAAGTACCAGCTGGCACAGGCCAACACAGTGCTAAACAAGCACATTAAGAGGAAAGCAGTAAGACCATCACCTCTACATCTCAGTTTCCACCATCTCAGGCAGGGTAACCACCATGCTCTATTTCACATCAGAAGTGTTAAGTAAAAATGAGCAAAGTGCTAAGACATTGCAGGACTGAGGACTTGGTACAGACACAGGTTCACAGGATCACAGGATGTTAGGGGTTGGAAGGGACCCAAGTTGATCATCAACTCCAACCCCCCTGCCAGAGCAATCTAGCACAGATCACAGAGGAACACATCCAGACAGGCCATGAAAGTCTCCAGAGAAGGAGAGAGGTTGGTAGCTTTCATCCTCTCACCCCATTCAAAGCTACCTAATCAGGTTCACAAAGAAACCAGTGAATACTCTGTGTGCAAATCTGGACTTCCTTTTTGCCCCATCTATCAAAAACATAATGACAGTGATTTCCCTAAGCTTGCCAAAGGTAAGCTTAGACTAACATGACATTATTGCTGACAACTATCTTATACTTACTGTACGCTGCTAGGATTAAAGACTTGGAAGGAATTTCAACCTTTCCAAAGCTTTAATTTTGTTGAATTTATATGTGGTAATAATCACTGCTGAGACTCCTTATAGCCCCTGCCTCCAAGCTCAGGAGAAGCATCTAGTGAAACCAGCCCCATAGAGTGATTTCCTTGGGTATGGCTGAGGCCTCACAAAACGCTACGCAAATTCATGACTTTCACTAAGTGCCTCAGAGGAGTCTTAATGCCAAGACAGGCACCAAGAAGAAAAACAAATGCTTTGCTGTTCACCGGCGACATTGTTCTCTTTTTCTTAAATGCACCTGAAAGAGGGCTGGAGGCAGCAGTTGCACCTAACAATCTCCATGAAAGCTGTTACGTTCAAGGCTGCCAAATAACATCCTTGCTTTTTTTTTTTCTCCTTCACTGCTTGTTGTTGTTCTTTTGCTTTTTATCCTGCACTGCCTTGATGGAGCACCAAAGGGGATTTGCGTTTGCACCGTGAAAGTATCTCCAAAAATAAAGAGCTGGTTTTGAAGTACAAAGCCACTGTTGTGGGACATTGCGGCATCTGTTTTAGCATGTCATCTTCATATTTAGAAGCAGCATATCTTCACAGATTGAGCACAGCCAGTAAGTCACTCAGCAATCCCTTCCCTTTAGGTCTTACAAGCCAGTGGCAGTCAAGGAAGGGGACATGCTCTTCTCACCCTCTAACAGCCCTCCACACCTCTGCAGCCCCACACCTCTGCTGCAGCATGATGCAGTCTGCCCGATTCACGCTGCCCAGCCTGGTGTCTCCAGTGCTGGTGTCCTGCCAGCAGCTCAGCCTGGCAGCAGGACATGAGCCTGCCGGCCTCTGACCTTGACGCAGCTTTTTCCTTTTTCTGGGTCACACAGCATGGTGAGTGTATGGCATATGTAGGAGAAACGACGCAATAAAATCAGGGGAGCTGCTGAAGCGTGCAATCTGGTGCACATCTCTGACCTGTGCCATCAGATTGTTCTGTCTGTGTCCCCTGGCCATGTTTATGTCCAAAGCTAGAAAACAGTGCATATAAAAACACCAGAGCTAGCCTCTTCCATTAGATGGCTGGACCACTGATCGGAGAAGACCCAGTAAGACACATAAATGATCTTTAAATGACTGCAATGTGCCCACCATATGCATACCACACGTGGCTTGTACAGGACTTGCAGCTCCTCTTTCCCCTCGCTAAGAGCAGTCTGCTACTCAGCTGTAAGCAGAATTGCAGTATGCAGCACAAGGCAGTGCTCTGTAACTCAATCAAGCAAAACACGGCCAATAAAAGCAGAGCTAAACCTAATAAAGACCTAACAGAAGCCATCAAAGATCGCAGGATTGGCATTTGGAATACTTGAAGGACACCAGATAGAAAAGTTCATCTTCGCTCTGTGTTTTCTGTTGAAAGAATGAAGGATGAAGGGTATGACATCTTCCTTGGCTAGGAGAAGCAACATCTTCTTCATACCCCTACATCTCTCATCATTTTCCAATTTACAGGGGGTTGAGTACTATAAGCTTGCAGGACTGGCAGTCTCCTGCAAGGGGACATCTCTGTTTCTGGGTGACATTATGCATAAAAGAGAATATAAGCTCAGAAGAGTGAATTTTCAGCCCAGAGAATGTTTACCCTGGAGAGGAGGAGAAACATTTGCAGGTTTCCTCTTTGCTCATAGCCACAAGAGCTGAGGAGAGCTTACACATGTGCAGGCAGGGGAGGGTGACAAGGCAGGGCAGAAGGGAGGCACAACCAAAACATACGAGCTCCCTAAGTGATCAGTTCTGGCAGATACCCTGGAAAAAAAAAGCACTCTCAGCATTGTAAAACATGCAGGAAAATCTTTAGCTGGCAAATGCAGATTTATTTTTCGCAGAGGCAATGAAGAGTAGAAAAGCCCCAGAGCTGCAGATAAGGAAGGGAGCAGTGATGGGATCAAGCCAGCTCCAGAGACCAATTAGTTCAGCTCTCTCCTGAATAGAGTCCCCTCTGCACAAAGAGAACCTGAAACATCTTTATGTACAGATACCGCTCAGTGAAAGCCACATGCTTCTGTTTTAGGTGGAGGCAAATGGCCTTCCTTACCTGAGTAGTTTTCGCCCTTCTGCCTTGCATGCTGTTACTGTGGCTGATCTGTGGGTTGGTGGCCCCTTCGGAAAGGCAGTGGGATTTCCTACAGGGCAGTGTATTGTAATTGCTGTAGGAAGGTGTGTCCTCGGCAGTAACTGATGCCAGCTTATGGCTTCCGATATCTGGGATGTCGGACACTAGATTCCGGCAGTACCCTCCAAAGGCATTTCGCGGGCCTCCGTTGATGGTAGCACTTGGAGGCTTGGGGGAATACAAGTCGCTCATAGAGTTGGCACGCTGGCAGGTGACCAGTGCCTGGGGGCTGCCACCGGCCTCCGTCCCCTGAGTGGCCCCAGCATCCTTCTCCTCGGCCAAGCCCAGGATTTCCTCATTGCTTGTTAAATGCTCCTGGCTTAGGTCAGATAGCGAAAACTCCAGGCTGTCCTCACGCCAGATGTCAGCTGATTTGGAGCGCTTCTTCTTGAAGCTGGCTGTCTCCATGAAATTTGTCCCATTGGCCGCGTATCGATGTGACCTCCTGTCGCCCTCCACCAGGAATGGCGGATCATCCCCATAGAGTCTGCTCTCCTCTGAATCAGGCATGCTCTGGACAGAGGCAGCGGTGAGGACAGTGCTGCTGTCCACACTCGGGGTGATGGAAGAGTCAGTGTGGTAGGAAACAGGACGCAATCCCATGTCCACACGGTCCACCCAGATTGGGCTTCCAAAGTCCTCTAGGTTGGCCTCTTGGGCAAAGGGCTCCAGGCCATTCTCTGCCAGGGACTGGGGGATGCTGGGGGTGCTGCTGGAGCGGGTACTCACTTCTGAGTTACGATGGATAATTTTTCCAGACGAAGCATGTCGCGTCCGGCGAGAGGCTTTATTGGAGAGGCGAAGAGAGCGGGAAGTGTGCTTGCGGCCCAGGCTGGTGTGCTTGTCTCCATAGAAGGCATGCTCCACACTCTGGCTCTCTGCGTTTCCCATGGCGTCACAGTCTGTAAGAGGAGAGAGTGGGGGACCGGTAAATGCAGTAACCAAAAATGAATGCAAGAAGATATCTGGATGCCTCCAAGCACCCAAAAGAGCTGCCTTTTTTATATTTTATAATGAGCTTGTTCTAACACCTGCACCATAGCTTCTACCGGGTCTCATGGGATGTGCTTCGAACAGCATCAACTATCGTACAGAATTAACTGAGCCAGTGACCATTTTCAGCAACCTTACAGACACAAGCCAAGTAAATCAGTATATAGGAAAAATTCAGATTATAGCTATGCTGGTGTAAATGAAGAGTGTAGAAGAGAAAAGGACTGAACTGTGTAGGTTGCTGTGAACTGGATCCAGTTTACCACCAAAGTGAAGTGGAAATCTCAGCTTACTGCACATTCACTTGACTTCCAGCGTTACTTTCTCAAGCTGAAAAATCAACAGCTTGTTCATTGCTTATCTGCATGCAATAAGATGCCAAAAAGTAGATGGATATACACCTTTATCTGACATTTCACTTGGTTTGTTGTTTTACTAGAAACTGTGAATTGAAGCACCAAATAGCAAAGTACAAATTCAACTGTTCGGCAGCAAGCTAATGATAGGTTTGATTCCTGGAACAAAAATCAGTACAACATTAAGCACAGGTACAGAGAGACCCACACAAGAAAGCTGTATTATGAAAAATAAATTAGCATGAGTGACTCAGACTGTACAAAAATAACCTTTCCTTCCTACTCACTCTGAAGCGGATAGCTAGATTTAAGTGCTTTGATCTAGCAAAGGTAAAACTGAGCTGGTGCATAGGACTGGGTTTCAGACCCCATCTTCATGCCTAGCCTCCTGCATTATTCAGTTGCACACATGCTGCTGTGAAACAGGTTTCCCATTTAGAAGATAGGAGTGAGGATCTGGATTCAGCCTTGGAAAACACTTAGGTTTGTGATCTCACTCAACAAATGTCAGAAATATTTTATCAGTAGTATTGGCTCCTCTGTGCTACAGAGCAAGAAGAACAAGAAAAGTAAATGTTAAAGTACGTGGCCACTTCGAACTAACTAGGAGATCCCAAATCACACATAACACAATTATATCTAGACAAATAGTCCATGAATCTTGAACAGAAATTCCAAGAGAAAATGTCCTTATTTTGAGGTATTTCTATTAGTCTTGGTTGAAAAAGAAGGTGCCCTGTCAGTAAAACAATTTAGAGGTTTTCATTCCTTGGGGCAATTCCCTCTCCTTTAACAGGATGTGCCAACAGATACTGAGCCAGATGCTGGCAGAATTAATGTGATCATCTATTTCCCCTTGCTATCTAAATATTCACTATCACTGCTGCACAGAACTGAATTAGCCCTATATAAATTACATAGAAAGTGAGGAAACAGTTGTGCTAGACACAGGCACAGCAGTTCTGGCATAGGCTGCCCTCAGCACAATAGCAGGCCTGAACTTCTGCAGTGGTGTTTCTGATCACAGCCAGAGGATTGAGCTTCTCTACTCTTCTACCCAGCAAAGTATGTCATGTCTGAGGATAAAGATCTGTTGAGTGCAACAGGCACCTCCATAAATTTCTGGGCATTTCTGTATCTGAAACATGTATATTTGCATGGGAAGTAAATTATGCCAGGAAATACCCTATGTCTACTGAAATTAGTGCCTTAGAACTCCCATGAAACTTGGTTTGTTTATATCAATAAATGCACTGAAGAGAGGTGAAGTTTTAATCTTAAAAAATGGCAGCACTATAAATCCCTACAGAGGCTTTACTATTCCTTAAAATCTACAGCCCTTTGCCAACAAATGTTGGCTAGCTTTTGCTTCTAAAACATTCAATAGTACAAAACTGTATTTTGTCTTCCACACTGACTCTAAAACCAGATCTCAGCACTCCCCACCTTGCAAAAGAAACCCCCTCAGGATAGTACTTTTAACTGCTGAGTCTGAGAATGATGCTAGCCACACTCATTCAACAGGATTTCCACTGGCTGCAAAGTCCATCAGAGAACACAGCCATGTATCCCCAGTCTTCAGCAATGCAGCCATCAATTCAGTACCTAAGGAGAAACAGTAGTGTTAAAAGTCCTTTTGAAACCTTGAATGAACGAAGAGTGGCTCTTTACCTTCAGAAAAAGAGGTGCTGAAGGGCAGGAGCATCCCACACACATCACATACTGAGGAACAGTTGATGATGAAAACGCTGAGCAACACAGCTATGGAAAGCAGCCCTGTGCCACCACCTCGACGGAGTCTCCATGCACACTGCGCAGTATTTCACCCGGCCAGAAAGTAACAGTACCACAAGTGACTGGCAAGGAAAGGAGCAGCAGCTCAGGCCGCATCCCGTGAGGAAATAAGGGCAGTCTCACGGAAGGAGGGAAGTCTTTTCTCTGCAGACGGCGCAGGAATGTTTACTGGGTGATTTCACACAATGAGAAGTATCTGCTAGATACCGGCAAGAAGTGTCAGACTTCAAAGTAAAGAGCTGTCCCTTTCTAATTCCGTGGATAGGCACTTTCATTGAGGAGGCATTTGCAAATCCCGCAGACGGCTATCTATCCTGCCATCAGCCCATACCTCACTCTTCAATCCAGGAAGAGTCACAGCATGTCAGAGGTTGGAAGCAAGTGGTCTGCAGGCAAGCATAGTGCAGCTGATCCAGCTGCAGCAGTGCAAGACAGTGCTACCCCCACGGTTTGTCACCGTCTTCCAACAGTCAAACACACTCAGTCGAGCTGAGGGTAACCATTTGTGGAATTCTTAAGATCACTGACTCCTGGAATGGACCTCCATCCTTCTCATCCTCATTTTTACCTTCCCTCTGCACTCCTAGTTGAGTATTTCTAGCAGTTACCCTGAACCCAATTCAGGTGCTCATGCAGCTGAGCCCAGTAAAACAGCAAACAAACAAACAAAACAAGAAAACCAAAATGAAAACGGGGGGGAAAAGACAACAAATTTTAATTTATTTTTACTGAGACAGTGAGTTCAACTGGCATGTGCTGGAGGCAGCATGGGGGTGCCCATCTGGGGACACAGTGAGGTGAAGATGGGACAGCATGGCTGGAAAGCAATGCAGGAGCCAGAGAAGAGGGGGCAGCAAGTGGCACCTCCACTATTTTTTGCCAGCAATGAGCTGTTAGGAGATGTGGAAAGGCAGCCCTGAAACGGGAATTCACGCTGAAGCAGGTGCTAACATCCTCAGCTAGAAGGAGCAGGCACTGGGCAGGGGAGGGAAAACCCAGCCTTCCTCTCCCAGGGGCAGTGCAGATGCCCTGGGGCAGCAACACCTTAAACTGCTCAAGATATGACTGCCAGATGCTGCCTGTCTACAGCTTAACTGAATTTAGCACACTCAACCAAAAAAAAAAACCAAAAATCTGTATCAAATTAAGAAAATGAGTAATGTTAATGGGAGCTGCATGGAAATGCTGGTAGGACAAAGGCTCCCCTTGTTAGCTCACTCGCCGAATCCAAAGGTGACCATTAAAGACCTATCAAGGTACCACCAGGATACAACATAAATCAAGTATGACACATCTTGATGCTTTAAACAGGTCTGTCATGCTCAACCAAGGACTGTGAAGCGTCAAAAATCTGTTTTGAATTATTCTCTAAAGCTAGCAGAGATTAGCACACACAGACCATGCACTGCAAGCAGAACGAGTTGGATATTTTTCAGCAGAAAAACGTTGATTCATCAAAACCCAAACTTTTCAAGGGAGTAGACTGCTTTTGATAAAAGGCTCCTCTGATCCAAGAGGGAGAGATTTGAAAACTGAAGCAGGGACAAGCACGTCTTCTGGAAGAGGCACTAGCTCAGTGACTCAGTTGCTTGCTGAAGATGCAGAAGACTGAGATTCAAATGTGCAGCCCAAGACAGGCAAACAAGGGGTGGCAACTTGTTCTTCCACATCTTCAAGAGACGGCCTGACCATCAAGTTACCAGCTGTTCTGGGAAAGGGCTCTCCTGGAAGATCTGCTTCTTACTGGTTCAGATCAGGGAAAATATCAAAATTGTAGAAGCCTTTAAGGGGCCAGGAAAGTCACCTTTTATCCAGCTTGCATGTCAGGAGACAGTAAAGGGGTTTGACCTGTTGGGGTTTTTCAAAGCCAAGACTGATACCAACATTAGGATACCAGCACAGAGAACACGAATCCTGGAAAAAACAGTATTCCCTACATCAGTTCCTCTAAGCAGGCAGACTGACCTCTAGATGAACCACTGCATTTTTGCTGGATGAGTCCTATACAAAACAGTTACACATGAAGATGATCACATTTTAAATGACCACCGATGACAGCCCCCTCAAAGAATATAATTTTCTCAGTAATTTTCCCCCAATATTAACTATTTCTTAAAATAACTACAAAACCAAAATACTAATTTCAATTAAAGTTACTAATTCTCAAACTTGCAAAAAGTTTGTCCCTTAGATTGCAGGAGAAAATCTATGATATATTAACTTTCCAACCAAATCTGAAGCACCTCGCAAGACAACAGATTGCAAATTTAAAATTAGATTCTAGTGGGAGGCCCTGGTGACAAATCTGTATTTTTCTCCTGGAGCAGAGCTTGAAGGCTGTGAGAACCAGAACAATGACTAAATGCACAGCGAGCAATGAGCCTATAGAAATAAACTTCTGCTAAAATCTGCCAGCCAACAACAAACATTTTTACTGAACTCACAAGAACCACACAAACAAATGTATGAGACTAATAACCAAGTGTGAATACACACATTTTATTGTAATTAAAATGTACTTTTTTTCAGAAGGGCAAGAAGGAGGCTGAAATTCCACACTAAGCCTTTGAGTTTCTCAGAAACTCCAGCTGCGTATTTGTTTTCAAATCAGAACATTTTAACTAACCACTTCTTTTTTTTGTAAGCCACACACACTCACATATGCTAAAGCAAGGGATGGACTCCAAAAACGCCCTGCAGGCAATTCAAGTAAGAGGAGAGAGAGGGAGGAAGGGATGTCATCAGTAGCTGCTTGATAGTCATTCGAATGCCTTTGTATTGCTAAACGGTGTAACCATAAACCACATGCAGCTTATCCATTNATATATATATATGGACACACATGTACCTTCCAAGGCAGTACTGGTATCCAGCGCAACCTTCCCCAAGAGAGCTGTGGCATTTAGAGGTATAGAATTGCAAATTACACCAAAATGAACAGTTACTGGGCCTGCAGAAGCTGTCAGCACCTGCCACTCAGCGACTCCATTACTCTCCCATCAGTCTATGACTATATGCCAAAAACCTGGGGAGAAAGAGGGGAGAAAAAAAAAAAATATCAGACAAAGGTTTATCAGGAATGGCTATACAGGAGGACGTCTTCTGCCAGGTCCTGTTATCACCACTTACCTAGGAAACACTGTGCGATACAGCATGCAAATGCTGTGCTTAAATTTGAACAGTGAAATCTGATGATGGCAGAATAAGTGAAAAACTCAGTCCTGCACCAACAGCCCAAACTACAGAGCATGGAGAGTTCCTCTTCCCACCACTCTGTATAATAAAAATCCCCATAGACATGAACATGTCAGTGCTGAGGACAGCCTGCTCTGGCAGGGCTAGAAAACCTCAGTTCCAAAAACCACCTGCGTCCAAAGATGAAGACCAGGAAAGGCGGGTTCCAGTAAAATAAAGTTTAATGTCTGGCAGCAAGAAAGGACCCAATACTCAGGGAACAGGCCCGAAACTGGAAGACCTCAGAGGAGATTTCTCTGTGAAGACTGTCTAATTTACAAAAAGGGTGGTTATCCGAGCAGGGATTTCATTAACATTTTTCAAGGGCAAGTCAGACATGTAGGGCAGAGCACTTGCAAGCATTTTTGTGCACAGTGAAAGGATCATGGGGTTAATTGCATTCAGTAAAGCACGAACACAGGAGGCCAATCTGCACTTCTCTGTACCTAAGTCATAACAATAGTCAGGTTATACACAACAGATCCCAGCCCCTTCTTGGCCCAATACCACCAGCAAGCTTCCTTGCAAGTGCATCAGCTCCAATTCAGTCCTGTAAGATACCAAACCCCACAAACTCACCAGAGGACTGAGTGCAATGCCCAAGCAATCTCTCAAGTCACCCAACACCCCCTTCTCCCAGCCAAACACTAGCAGTGAAACATCAACTCTACATTGTATGCAGCGTTTTCCGAGTTACAAACTTTTTCAGAAGTCTCAAGTAACAAAAACCCTGGCAGAGACTAGCGATACCCTTCACGTTATTAGAGCTGCTTGGTGGGGAAATGGTGATCCTCGCTCTTGGCTAGATTCTGAAAAGACACAAGAGTCACCAGCTCCTATCTAAATGACAAACATCTTCATTTTCTTCACCTTCATGTTCTCCTCTCTGCTCCTCACCTCCTCCTCATCCCCCAAGCTGGTGGTTGAGATCTGAAAAGCAGTTCATGAATTGCTCAGGAGCTGGCAGAAATTAATAAACTGAAGCTCATTTTTATTGAAATGGACTCATTACCATGCCAGCTGCCAATAATTCGCAAGATAGGACTCTCACTGACAAGCAGGGTCCTACAGGCAGAAGTCTTTCCACCTGCATCCACCACACAACAAGCAACTCTACAATGTGCATTCCTCACCTCCCAAGAAAAAGGAATTGTGACTATCTTATTTCAGATCTGCCAGCTGCTGCCACAGAAAACTTGTCCAAAAGAAAAAAAAATTCAAACAGATATGGCTCAGTATTTGATCAAACTTTCCACCCTGCAGGGGCTTATGAGGAGTCTGGAACTCCAGGCTAAAACAAACTTTGGACACTTCTTTGAGAAACCAACTACAAAGCCACCTCTTCCACACACTGCCTATGATCCTCTGACAAAAACTCATTCTTCCTCTTGTGGCTGTTTGTTAAAAAGGCAGGAAGATCCAAAGTGAATGTTTGCAACTGGATACTTGGATTATCCAAATGCTCACCATACTCCAGTACAGACAGGCTAGCAACATCCTTTACCATGAACACACAAGTACTTTGCACACACAGCTCCTCCAAAAGAGAAGGAGTTATCATTACCAGCAGATTCTTTCCTGAAAAGGTTTGTTTTTTTACAACTTGGAGAGTCTCACTCAAATGAAATCAAGAGATACTTTACAAGAATAACATTTTTTTTAATACTTCTTTTTATCTTCCATTAATACATTCTGGAATAGTCCTTGCTCCTATGTTTCCCGTTTCAATCTGACAGCCCAAGCTCTGCCATAGCAGAAATTCTAGAGGTCTGCACAGTCCTGAAACAGCTCAGACAAGGACATCTCTCTGACACGTTTTTTGCAAAAGGGGGGTGCCTGTGCTCCTCCATCAGGAAGAAAGGCAGAAGAAAACATGAGAACAGGCCCATGGCTTGCTTCCCAGCACAGAACTCTTCCCTGTGTAGGACATATTTGCTCCTGTGGATGCACACTCTGACCAAGGAAGAAGCTGACCATGTGTGTTCAGACCACTGGTAACTCACCAGTTCTAGGGAATAGACAACATTCACATACAGAACAGTTCATCTTGGTAAAAAATAAACATCAGGTAAAAATGTTCTAATTTCTGTTCTCAACAAAATGTTCAGTCTTACAGCCGACTCCTACAAACGTGGACACAAACACACACATACATCCATCCATGCACACACATAACCAGGTATCCGTGTATGTATGCCAATGTCTACAAACATCAATGCAACTCCTCTTGTTCTTTGAAGGTTTGGAAGTAGCACAGATGTATTTATTTCACAGCCACAAAACAGTGCCTTGAAAAATCAGGCCAAGGAGTTCCCACAGGGCTCATCACACAGCAACTTAAGTCAATCCAAACTGAGGAAGCTCAAAGCAAACCGCCATGAACAGATTAAATTAATGCATAGTAGGGAAGCAGAATATATTAAATGAGCACCTTTTTATTCATCACATCTATTACCTGTAATTCTAGGTACCACAAAGAAAGGTTGGACTTTCACTTGCTCAGAGTAGTTTGCAGTAACAAGAGATTAGGGAAAAAGAAAGCACACCAGTTTTCTTTTTGCTTGTGGACACCTGACACTAATATCAATGCATGAAAAAGATGGAAGTCATAGTTTTCTAAAAGCCTCCTTTCCAAAGCAGAAGCTTTCCTTTAGTATGTAAGTATATCCTTTGTCCAGTGGACATGAAAAGTTGGCCAGCAGAAATACAGCTCTCTTTCAACTCTATTTTTATTTTTGGATTTTATGATGCATCCTGTTTCTCAGATTCCAATTCCAACTGCAGATGTGAGATCAGTTGGTGATTAAGCAAATGTTCACCCAGCTTTGAGAAGTCCTTTGCAATTTCATCATAAACTGTCAGGATGTATATTTCATACAGTAGTCATTTCACACAGAAATATTTAATATTTATCAGTGCCTCTGGGCTGTAATCCCCATCCTTGATCCCAGTCCCACACCACTGTAACTCTGGTGTTCAATTCTGTCTCCTGAAATGGAGAATCAGGTCCTTTATTTGTAACTGGAGGCCACATTTTGTTAGCCTTTATTACCTCTAGTTAATACAAATTGCTGCTGGAATCAATCTATCAAATTACCTACCTTGAGAAGAAGGTGCTCTGACAACTCTGGCTTTCCCCATCCCATACTCTTGGGCTGCCCTCCACAAAATGCAACACTACAACCCACAGAACAGGGATGGATAGAGAGAGAAAGGAAGAGAAGGAGGAAGGGTGTTCTATGTCCAGATCTTTGTCATGACAGGGCTGGGCGAACACATGGGTTCAGAAGTGTAATTCAGAAATGCTCCAAGCATCCTTGTTCTCAGTGTAGAGACTGAAACTATGGAGGGCACCAAGGTCCAGGACCAACTTAGAAACTGGTTGACTTTTGAACCAGTGAGAATACGTTACAAACATGCTTCTTCTTGTGTTTTCTTTCTGTAACATATAAAATGTCATAGAAACCTTTCATTTGTGAGAACAATGTGTTTTAAAGCAATCAAGCTTTACACTACCTGCCAAAGCGAACAGCTGCTCCTGAAACTGGAGTCTAATGATGATGACCAACAGACATGGCTGGGGGCAGTACCTGCACATCTGTGAGAACTGGCCAGCTGAACTAGAATTGCAAAACCCCTTTGCAACCATCTCACTAACACACAATCTTGGTGTCTGTCACAGTAAGGACACAGTGGGTGATCATGCCAGATGAAGAGGAGGTGAAAAAAAAAATAAACCTACATATTCTTTGTGGAGAAGTCATAAAGGGAAGATGTGGGAAGCCTTGTTCCTCTAGCTGTAGCACCACAGCTCTGAGAACTTTTCAGGGGATTTAAAGAGGCAGAAAGGGAGGAAGGTCTGTCAGGAGAGTTAAAACTTCTATGTAGCTGACAGTCATCCCCAAATCTCAGATACAGAAAACAAAACCAGATACATGCCACTGACAAAGCACTGTAGGGCCTTAGTAATAAATTAATGGAAGAGAAGGGTAGGTAGCCTGAGGAAAAGCCTCCTCTTCAGGGTTTCTATATTTATCTGAGGCAATGTGAATAACTGACACAATTGCAGGTTTGTTTGGTTTTTAATTATTTTTACAAGTACCTGAACATGTTTTAAGTCTTTCTCCTTCCTTTTCCTCTTATTTTTAATGGTGGGAAAATCCCCCCTTCTTCCCTAAGGAAAATCTGCAAGGTTTTTACACGTTTACAGAAAAGGGCAAAGCAGGGGAAGCATTCTAATTTCAGATCATTAGACATAAGCAAATGTACGGGAAGCTACGAGGGCAACTGCCTGGAGCCTGTGGGGCAGACAAACAGCAGCTTGCATGCTGCATCCTGGGAAGCGGAGGGGGTTTATATCCCACTCTGTGGAGCTGCAGACAGCACTGAGGCATGAGGGAGTTGCCAGGAGAAGAAGCCCCCTTGGCTTCCATGAAGGACAGGAGTGAGAAAGGTAGCTATAAGGACTGTGTATGCATTTATGTATCCCTTTGAAGAACAAAAATAATGGCCAAAATGCTGCTGAAATAAAACTGAGGTGTGCTTTGTTTATTTACCTTTAGGTTATACACTGTTATTAAAACTTTGCTGGAAAACAATTTTCTCCTTGTGACAAATGGGCAGAGAACTGCTGATACATAATGAGGATGGAACGTGCCAAATGCATTAAAAAACCTCTTTATACAGACCAGAACACAGAGCCCTGAATGGATCTGTCAGAGCGCTCGCTGTGCAGCTGAGGATGGGCAGCTGTAGGATGAAGGAGGGAGAAGCGAAGTGGGACATGGTAGGCTGTGCACACGGAGAAGAAACAGTGCCACAGTCTCCAGCAATATAAACTGAAATCTTTGTCTTGAGTGACCAGGGAGCCACTGACACAGGATGTGAAGGGTAAAAACATTTAAAATAACGTTAAGATGAATAATTGAGGGAGGGGGACTTGGAGAGGAAGCATGTAGTTTATATTCTCATTTAAGCCCAGAGGTAAGCAATCTGATTTTCAAGCAATGCCAAAGACCTCACACAGATCATTAAGATGGTGCCTGAGATATGAACTATCTAATTTTAGACACCCTGACTTAAGTATTGGGGAGAGATTCCAGAGGACTGTAGGAAAACAGGCAGCAAATTAAACTTGGGCAAATGCACAGAGTAGCTTTCACATTTTGGTCACACTTTCTCTGACAAAGAATGAGGTACCAGCTCACTGAGGTACATTACAAGGTATACTCTTTAACTAGTAGAAAGGATGTAAAAGTAACAACAACTTCCGCAATAAGGCCATAAGGGAAGCATAATAAAGGAAAGCATTGAAGCAGAGGATGTCCTTTTTCAGTTTATAGCATGCCCCGATGAAGTTTTCGTAGCAGTAACTCTTCTTGAGCTCCTACTTTTAAATCGGGACCTCACAAGATTCATCCTTCACTGAAATTGTTTGTCAGGGACAGTGTGCTGGGGATAGGAGGGAGAGACCAGCAGCTCCAGCAGGGCTCACTTCCTGCCTGGTGGTCTGCCTCCTGCAGACTCTGCACAAGCACAGGAGACTCCTCATATCTTTTTCTCCTCTGTGAAGCACGAATACAGCACTCTAATGAACAGCAAAAAGACCCAAGATGACCACATTCCCAATTTAAAAGGGCATTGAGTGATTCCAAGAAGGAAAGCCACATTTAGCCAGCAGAAAGCACGTGTTAAACATCCTACGCTTCCTGAAAGTAAGAAAGTTTATTGCCTGATGTGTCGGCAACTCCGCTGTTGAGTTGCTCTGGGGGGACTGGCCAGGTGGAGATGCTTGGGACATCAACTCACTCAAGCCAAAAGGTAGGACTATCAGGTTCAACATCCACTGAGGGCTCATGCCAGGACTGCCAGAGGGGATGGGAGAAAAAGTGAAAAAGAGCCTCAGGTGAAGAGGCAGCCCCGCTTCACAAAATTCAACACTGGGAATTGTAACTACTGTTTAATCGGGGTCCAGAAGGAGAGGCAAGGTGAGCATATGACCAATGGCTGCCATTTTCACCTAGTGTAATGATATCAACAGCAACAAAGCAGGTTTCTCAGCCTGGCATTATCATAGCCCTCGTTATACTTCTTCAGCACACAGAAAGAAAGAAACGATTCATGCAAAACTCAGCTCGTCTGTACCAGCTTGGCACTGTCGAAGTTAAATTAAGCATTCAGATTTCATCTTGCACGTCCTGACAGAACCTGATCACTCAAACATCGTCACAGAGATGTATGCACACCGCAGTGAAGTTTATCTGGGTTTACCAGTTTTAGTCACAGCTCGTACATCACATCTCCTGACACAGCTCTGCTGATAGCTCTTCCCTGAGGGAGAAACATACAACACCAAAGGCCACATGTTGGGTGTTGTTTCTTTAATTAAAAGGGGGCAAAACCCATGAGGGATGGTAAACCCAGGGGAAGACAGCTCTGGGGCTCAGTGAGTGAGCAGGCAGGAGCTCCGAGCCCTGCCATGGCACAGGGAAATGGACCTATCGGCAAATGTATTTCAGAGCAAAAAGTCAAAACTACTAAAGTCAGGCTATGGGTGCTTTGTGATGGAAAGCTTAAACTTGTCAGCTTTGAGTGTGGCCTCAAAATAAAAGGAACATGTTGTCTTCATTTTCAGTAAGGGCACAGGGGAGTGAGGCACGAGAATCACCACATCTGAGCCATTTGAGAAGTAAAACTCAAAGAGCTTAAAATGTGCCGGTCAGCAGGAGTTTGGAATCTGCATCTCAAAACTATGAGAGAAGTAGTGCAAGCAATTCACAGCAAAATGGGCAAGAATTTTGACATCAAAACTGATGGATCAGAATCCCACCTGGGATTGGAGAACAAGTGGTCCCAGCAATGACATACTCATCTGTCTGGCTTCAGTGGCACGCAAGGCTGCAGAGCACATCCGAGAGATGGAATGGGGAACAACATGGAAAGAAATGAGAAATTAAATACAATGCAATACCGATTGTGGCACTCTGATCGCTTTCTCCAACAAGATGACCCATTTTCCAGGGGAGGAAAGGGCAGAAGACATCTTTCCAGGAAACTACCAGTGAAGCTGAAGATTATGAAAACTGGCATAGTAATTATGATACACATAAAAAAAATCTGCTAAGAGGTTATGCCGAAAGGAAAAATTATCTGGCTCAAGGGATCAGGCTTTTTAATGTTTTCAATGATGACATACAAAGAAAACAAACATGTACCAGTGACTTGTGCTGATGACAAAAACCTAGAAGAAATCACAATACAGAGTCCTTTTGTCTAGTATTGATCCCAGAAGACCGTAAGCTTCCGATGTGAAAAAAAAGTGATAAAAAAGCAAATGTAATCAAAAGATGCACCAAGAGAGGTTTGTCCAGCAGAAACAGGAGTAAATGCTCACACAGAAGACATTGACCTCATCTGGAATAACATGTGCAATCTTTGCCATCCACAGCAAAGGTTAATGCAGGCCAGGCTACCTTCAAGAAAAAAAAAGGCAGACACAAGGATACACAGAGATCCACTCTCAAAGGCAAGAAACGAGACTGTCTCATATGGCAAAACGAGAGGCTGCAAAAGGACATGATTTATGTTCATGGGCAGAAAAGGGTAGGTCACCAAAAAATCATAAATTCAAATAGTTGTACTTATAGTGATTTCATCCTGACAAAAAGCAAGGCAAGGTTAAAACAGACTACACCTTCCTCTCCTCTTCACAAAAGACCTCTAGACAAGCAGAAGTCTCTGGTACTCAGCTTAAGTAGAGATCCACCTAAAAGCAGCCAGCCTCCAGCATATGCACACAATCTCACAGGCCAAGAGAGGTGCACAGCAGGCAGGTCTCCACCATCCCAGTATGACTGGTGCTGGCCCTGGATGCTGCAGGTGCAGGTTTGGGTGATATCTCTCTCAGACACATTGCAACAGAACAGGGTTGAAAACTATACAGGTTTTGCAAAATAATTCCTCTTTAGACAGATTAAACCTTGCCTCTAGAATAACAAAACTGCAGTCAAATGGGCAACAAGTGTATGGCAAGGAGGCAGCTTTGTGCACCAAGCAACCTCAGTGGATCCAGATGGCTTGTTCATATGACTACTGCCCTTGATTTCCTGAACAGACCAACCTTGGTAGGATATTATGGATAACAGCTGCATCAAGGAAGAGAGCTCATCCTTTCAGTGGATGTGAAACTCAAGCTAATACTGAGCAATAAGAAAAAATAATGTATTGATGCTGCTGAACTACTCCTCCATAGTTTGGCAGGCACAGTGGCTCAAGTTTCCCTCTGGCTTTGCAATCCATGGCCAATAAAGGTAAAATGCTGTTGCTGGCACACATAAGACAGCTGTAATTAGTGAAAAACCAACACTGCCAGATGGCTAGTGGTGGGTCTTGGACCTTTGAGCTGCTAACATCCTATAGAACACACTGTCAAAAAAAGCTTCAGTCTTCTGAAAATTATTCAAAAGGCATCACCAGAGAAGGACTAAGGAGAGGTGTTCCAAATCCAAGGTGGGAATTTTCCAGCACCAAGCTCTCACTTTCTCTTACTGCCTCAATATTTACATATCATATGAGAAGTATAAGCAACTAATTACAAGACAAACTGAGGACAACTTTTCCAGGAACATCTAATAATGTAGTAAATCAAGAAAGCCTTCTATGAAGGTGTCTCCCACAGGAGAGGTAAAAAATGGAGATTTTAGGCACATCAGATAGAGGACTTTCAGCTGGACCTTCCGAGTTTTGGAAGAGGGACATCCTCTCAGGTATAGGATGGAAAGCAGCAAGTGCATGCACATGTGCAGGAGGGAGGGTGCAGAAGCCACTTTCTCTATTAGTCTGCCTGGAAAATTAAGTTTTCAACTGAAAACAATGAGTGAGTTTAAGTCAGATCCATAGTTGTAGTCATCACTTGGAACCTCATGCATTTGCTTAATGCCACCTGGGAGCTCCAACAACATAGTGTCACTGGACTGCACCCCTCCAAAGCTTATAACCTGCTCCAGAGTTTCTTAGCTGTCCCAAACTCTCAAACCACGTTTCAGTGAATAAATCATTCACCAGAAAAGAAAAATTGATCCCCTAGCCTGAAGTGAAACATTACTGGAAGGTCACCCAGCAGATCTATTTATTAGAGAGAGAGTGCTACAGACGCTGCTTGACTGGAGCACAAACAGAGCACTGGGGAAAAACTGCTTACTGACAGCTCTGGTTCAATGCCTTTTTTAATAAAAGAAGGTCATTAATAAAATGTCCTGCCTTAATATTTACAAAAAAGAGTATTTTTCTTACCTCTAGAAGTTACTGCAAGGTATAGTCACCTAAATGAAACATTATGCAGTGTTAAAGCAATAAGTGTTTTTTTTTTAGGAATGCAAACCTCTCATAAAACAATAGCTGCACCTCTTAAATAATGCCAAGTTAGTGAAGTATCAGCCACACCATCAACTGAAGGCACAATACATCTACACAGCACTTGATATTTTCAGTAGTAGTAAGTGTCATTCCACCATTTCAATACTACAAGTTGATATGTGGACCAAAATAGCCCTAAAAGAAAATAACCTCTTTTCCTCTTTAAATTTAAAGAGTGGTAGATGATTTTAGTAGCTGAGAAAGCTACTGGTATTTTCTGTGGCATCATTCCCAGCCCAAATGAAAATAAAAGTTGTAGTAAATGTACACACAGTGTACTTGCAGACACACTGACCACATTCACCTATGCCCACGTGACAAGTGAATTATTCAGCCCACCTGAGCTCATAACAGCTCCTGAATTCATGCGACTGGCATCTGTCCAACAAATGGAGTGATCTCCAAGCTTCAGGAAAGTTCATACTTTCCCAGTAATTTCCCAGTACTGTTTTTGTCTGTATGTGCACAGCCCTCACTGTGTTACCAGCTGAAGTAATTTTCACTCAAATAGGTGTTGAAAATACTACCACAGAGCCTTAATTTCAGACCTCCTGAAAGCCACAATTCCTCCCCCCTGTGCCAAAGCCACCAGGGGAGGTGAATTTATTGTGTCTTCCACTCCACCAGCAGCCAAAGCTTCAACATATCTCCACAATGGTCCTACAGATCCAGAGCAGAATAAGTAACTAACTTTCAGCAGCAAGTGGATATATCTCAAAGACAAAGAAGAGACTCTTAACCATTTTAAAGAGAAGCCCTTTAAAGAGATGCAAAGGACAGCCTTACAATTGAGATAAACAAAGATTTCTTTATTACGCTCTCCTATACCAGCCTTTGTACAGCGTTTTTGAAGGCAATGTTCTTTGTGCTGCCTCAGAGGTCTTTACTGTTGAAGTTTCCAGATTGCTAGTAGTGAGTTTGCCCTACTGGTGCTCTGGTGATCTCTGGATGTTTTGCCATCAGAGACAGTGTTGCCATGTTAAAAGTTCACCTTATCACTCAGCACTGGTGGGCTGCACATCCCTTTAAGTAACTCAAGAGTGAAATACAAATATTTCAAATGCAATTCTCCCTTCCACTTGTTTGCTTGGGTTTTTTCCCATCACTTTTCAGTTACCTCATCCATGTGAAAAGGAGGGGAAGAAAAATTTCAGTATTTTGCACTTCATCATTTACAGTTTTCAACCAGCTCCCATTAATCTTGTTCAAAAAGGTATCTCCCATAGGTTAAAGGAGCTCTGTTAAGTGCATGAATTTAAGCACAGTCTTAAAATTGCAGCCAGACCTACATTACAATTATTTGCCAGCACAGCTATGTCAGTCACAAATTTGATGGAGCATAACCTCTGACTATACATGAACAGGCCACTGAAATACAATTTTAGGGCTAAAACTGTAACAGGATATGTAACATGAGTTGCTGTTTTTTTCCGCAGAGAAAGATAAGCTTAGAATAAGTTCTTCCAGCAAACAAGCTGGTTTCATGGCGTGAGAGCCAGCCACCTGAAGAAGGCTTTGTACTGCTGCAAGGAGGCTGTACTACTGCACCACATCAGCGACGTGTTAACACTTCTCTGACCTTGCTGCACCCCACTCCCGCACCTGCTCTCAGCAAGGCAATGCCTTTCTTCAATCCTCCAGCACCCCTGTTGCTTTCAGCTTGCTAGGAGGGGAAGGCAATTCTTTTCTTTGTGGCTCCTTGTTGCGCAAAACTTGGGCTGCTCCAAGCAGCCTCCAGTCGTTGCTACACGCAGCAACACAAACGCTCCTCTTCTTGCGATACTGCAGCTGATTGTTTCTCGTCTGTGAGGCTGCCAGCTTCTGGCTGTGCCAAGGGTGGGCTGAAACCTCAGGTCTGTCGGGGAAGAAGTGTCTCCCTCCACAGTGCTGACACCATCCATTTCTTCAAAAGGATACTGTCAAGCTTATGCATATCAGTTGCACTCAGAACAAGCCACCACATGAACAATTCAGTAAGCCTCCCACCTGCAGGATAACAGCTCTCTTGAACACCCTGCCCAAAAGCCTTAGTGAAATCAGCGGAAAAGTAATGCAATGGCCTCTGGATCAGGCACCCAAAGAAGTAATGATAGTTGAAGAGTTGCACACAAACCCAAAAAGCTTAGCCTGGCTTCTGCAGTGTCGGAATTGCAGTGGGAAATTCTTCCTTACTTCGTGCACGTAACTTTCACACCAAAACAGAGAAGTCAAAAGGAGAAAAAGAGCAGAAGAAAAAATAATCTCTCTGAAACAAGGTGCTATTTCTCCAACATTTCTAAAAATCCTTTCCTCAGCAGCCATTTTAGCACCCTTTTCTTTGGCCACAATCACCAGTTGGGCTGCGCCTGAGCCTTGAAAGCTGGCTCCACACTACACTAAAGACTTCTCCTCCTCTCCTTCTCACTCTGGCCCAGGACACGGAACAGCCCCAACGAGGAGGAGAAAGAAGCAAAGGCAGTGAGAGGCAACGCTGCTGCTCTCCCAGACGCCAACTCCTAGCATTGCCCCAGGTAGCAGTCCCAGACTAGCACATCTCACTTTTCCATTAAAAAACACCAGAACAAAATGAACCAAGGTGTCCTTCAAAAGAAACTCACAGTAAGTATTCTGAAAACACCTCTGTTAACATCTTATATACCTGAAGTTTCCACAGCAGCTATATTCAGGCAGGATACTCAAAAAGCAACCAAACTCTTACTCCTCTGCCAAAAACGTTCATTGCTTTAAACTTCTGTGCGTGAAACTATGACAGCACAGGCTGGAGAAAAATCATCTCTTGTTTCAGCCCATCTCACAGGCTGCAGCATCCAACAAACCACCCTTCCGGCAGCATCCGTAAGGTTACAATTAGCTGCCAGTATTTATGTAATCTTATACAGTGCAGCAAACAGTAAGTTCATTAACTGTGACATGCTTGTGGAATTTCTATCGGTTTCTTTGCTCCAGAGGCTTATATTTATAAAAGATACAGAAACCTTTGTTTGCTTCCTTTGTTTGCAGTCTTTCAGACAGAGTCACTATCTTCCAGCGTTTATTTCAGGTTTAATTCTTAAATTATGTATACAAGCAGTAAATCCTTTTTAAAGATAATGAAAACATTTGAAGTGTAACTTAATGTTTAAAAGAAGAGTGACACTCCTCCAAGCATCACCCAAAATCCCATGGCACCGGTTAATATGTGGGATGGACATTGTTTAGCCCAACCACTTACTGCACAGCAGGTCGCAAGGGACAAGTAATTTAAACCAGCTGTGTCTCCAATGGTTTTGAAATGAAACAAATAAACTACTACAGCAACAGCTGGAAACGTGGTTTGAGGCCAGTTTTATACCACCCCCATTCAACACCGTGAGCTCTGCTTTCATCTGAAAAGTCTGAGTGATCTCCTCAGACTGAGGAATAGGGAGAAAAACATGGCTTTTGGGCCAGATTTCATTCCCCGAGATGGGGTGTTTGGGCAGAGAAAAAACTCTGTGCATTGCCAGCCTGGCATTTAAGAGGTCAACAGCAAGCACTATGACGAGATCTCCAGGGACAGCAACAGGCAGTCTCTGCTGATGAGTAACAGTGATGTCTGTGTGCCACGGCCAGAGAGAAAGAGGCAAACTGTCCCTCCACCACTTTACCCCTCTGCATCTCAGAGGCCATACAGCAGACCCCGCAGGAGAGGGCTGTGAACAAAGGAAGCCAGACGTGAGGTCTGGTGCATTGTATCTACGCCCAGCTGTGGGAAACAAGGGAGTTGCTCGATTATCGCTTCTCACACAGGTTGTCACATGCCTGAACATATTTCTGCCTCTTTACAAAAAGCCAAACAAACAAACAAAAAGCCCATGAAAAGGAATATGTAACCATTTTTGCAGAGTACCTTTCTGCTCCATCCTGCAGAGTCTGTCCCTTCACGTACTTTTCCCAGTGCACCCTTACTTGTGAAACATTTTACACAATGAGCACCTCGAGCTTTCCAGGGAATGAACTTCTCCAGCACCACCGGCAACTTAGGCAGAGGTCTTTGCCGATGGCTCCTATACCAGTGGGCAAAAATGATGAAATCTGAACACAGAGGTCAAATTAACATAAATGTTTGCTTACACAGGAGATGCAGGAAGCTGCGGCTGAATGTGCATCCAAGTGCATCCCAAGCTGCCGGGTTCAGGCCTTTGGTCAAACAATTCTTGCAGCACCGAGAGGAGGCATACAGATAACGTGCTGCAACCACTTTTTAGCATCTACTGAAACGCCAGAAAAGTCTGTCTGGATGGCTCTAACAGGTGCGTACACCGGCAGGGAAAAGTCTTCACCAGAATAGCTTAGCTGTGGGCAGGCAGAAAGCCAAGCTTTTTGGAGCCATTCATAAAAACTGGTGTTTAATTTGAGGCATGAAGCATTGAGAAAAACCCAGACCATGAGGCAGCTAACAAGATCTAGAATATTGGAATGGGAGGGGAAGGGATTGCAGTCAATCTTCCTAACAAGCAAAAAGGCTGGGAAAACTCTAGGAAGGTTTTGTGGGGGGATTTACGTGCTCTCGCAGGAGCTCAGCAAGGTTAATAACCTGCGTTTCTTACAATAATGCACGTAAAAACACAACTTTAGGGCACAGGGCCAACTCTGTGAGCTTATGCTCAATAGTTCCATTTTGATCTTCATCCTTAAATCTTGACTTCCAAGCACATTTTGAAAAGGAAACGAGTCCTACACTTGTCTTAACAAGCAGGCAACACCTGCTCTGGCGCTTTTGGTTTTACTGTATTGTTTGGGGTTTGACTTTTGTTTTCTAAAGCCCAACCTAACAGGCTTAGAGAGAAAAAAAAAAGCCCAGAACCAGTTTGAGGAATAAGAGTGAAACAGACTTCATTCATTCACTCCTTTGTTTTCAGGAAGCCTACCCTGACATTTCTTTGTCAATACATCATGAAAAATGCAGAAAATGCAAACACAGGTGGGACGGCTCTTCAGAGAGAAAAGGTGGGGCTCTGCCTTGGCTCCCAGTTTCTTCTGACCAAGAATCTGCCTTCTGGAATATTTCTGTATCTTTTAACTGGAACTTTTTACGAGCAGGGGAAAAACAGAAGCATCCTGCTTGTCAAGTGTAATTTGTTTATGCAGTATTTCCAGAATCCATCCCCTTTTCCCTCACAGAAATCTGATGTCCACTCACAAGGAAGACAGTTAAAAATTATAATACAAGCTCTCAGCAGAGCTCATTGCTGCTGTAATGGAAGTTGGCTCTCACCAATGTGTTTTTTTAATATAAACACTCACATGACTGAAGTTAAGCATTGTCCCACAATGCTCCACCAAGGTCATTATTTCACTTATCACTCTGACAAGTAACTTTAATGAAAGAAACAGGATTTTTAAATTATGCAGAATTCCAGACAGAATTACCCCATAATTCAGGCGAACAGCTTGAAGCGCGGATCAATGTGAAACAAGGGTTGCTAGCACACCTACAGGCAATGAAGCCATCCTCAGGCTAGCATTTTTTCCAAGGGACTCTCTAGACAAAGATTAATGGAGACATGGGGACAGTTCTCAGTTTAACCTGTCAGCCAGCAACTTTGCACTAAATTGAATTATGAATTGTTGATACCATAAGAACAGCAGTTAGATGTTTTCTTGCAGTGCACATTGCTGAGGGCGCTATTCATCAAAATTAAACTGCAAATAATTTTTTGTCTGCCTTGGGTGATTTTGCCCAATTAATCCATTAATGGACTTTGAGGGAAATACTCTGAAGAAATCCACATGGTGTGAACAGATAAATAAGATATCCCACTGTACATATTTTCTGACTTAGCTTGTATTTAAGGCAAGCATTAAATAACAAAACTGAACAAATGAACACAATTGTTAATATTAACATAAAAGTAAAAACCAAACATTTGTTAATTTTGTTGACTCTTGCTGCACCAAGTCTAACAGGTTGATAAATTCCTCCAGAAATTCTATGGTTCACAAGGACCAGTCTTGCACTACCTGGAGGCAGGCAAATGAGAATTTGAAACACTGAAGTCAGCCTAGCCCATGGCACAAGGCTGCTATCTCAAGGCCAGGTGTTCAAATGCCAAGGCAGCCTGTCCTGGGGGTCTTGAGCTGTAGTCACTGCAGCAGCCCATGGGCACCCAGAGGGTGGGGAGAGAACAGCTACAGCAGTTACAGCGTACAGCATGCTGCCCACAGGCTGCTTCTAAGGAATTCACACCTCTGCTGGAATAGTTTTTAGGGATCTACTGACCAAAAGATGTTGAAAGCCACTGCACAAAGTCCATGCTATGCACACAGGAATGGGTTTGCATTTACATATAGAGTAGAATAAATTAAGACAAATCACATTCAATGTAAGAACAGAAAACTAACAATTTTCATTTAGCTGACATGATACCAAATATGACATCTTGAACTCAATTGACCACAAAGTTGTGATTGATGTCACACAAATTAATCTGATGCTTTGATATCAGGCTTAAATACATTAAATTGTTGTTAGTTACACCAGCCTTAAGAAAAAAAACTCAAAATTCTACCAATATTTTCCAAATCAATTTAAAGCAACACTGATGCAATATCTGTCCAGCTTTTCCAAGGAGATTACAGTGCCTTTCTTAAGAGAAGACAAGAAGCTATTCTACATGCCAGTTTTGTAAACAGAATTAGATTTTGAATTAGAAGAGTATTCTCTGTTAGACATGAAATACTGGGGTCCTTTCAGGCCAAGTCACTGCTTCAGTGTCCTCTTGTGTTGCCTGGAATGGCTGTTGGTGTTTGCAGAGCTCTGATGAGAGGCCTGGAACACAAGCCCTATGAGGAGAGGCTGAGGGAGCTGGGGGTGTGCAGCCTGGAGAAGAGGCTCAGGGGTGACCTCATTGCTGTCTACAACTATCTGAAAGGAGGTTGTAGCCAGGTGGGAGTTGGTCTCTTCTCCCAGGCAACCAGCAACAGAACAAGGGGACACAGCCTCAAGTTGTGCCTGGGGAGCTATAGGCTTGATATTAGGAAGAAGTTTCACAGAGAGAGTGACTGGCATCGGAACGGGCTGCCCAGGGAGGTGGTGGAATTGCCATTCCTGAGGAAGTGTTCAAGAAAAGACTGGATGAGGCACTTAGTGCTATGGTCTGGTTGACTGGTTAGGGCTGGGTGCTAGGTTGGACTGGGTGATCTTGGAGGCTCTTCCAACCTGGTTGACTCTATGATTCCATTTTTAATCACAGAAAATGAAAAAATAATTAAAAACTGTTATGGAAACCTAGATGAACCATTTGTTGATTTTAAGAAACAGTCTTGTGTTGCACTAGCAATAAGTAACAATATTTTCAATTTTCAGATTACTCTGCTGCAAAGAAAAACACTGTAGTGTGAAATTCATAAGGTATATCTAAAAGAACTTCACCACATCATTCAAGTAAAGTTCAAAGCACTATGAATACAAAAGTTTACTAGTGTAAAATGAAGATAATACAGTGTTTTCTTTCCCCTCTCTTGTTTTTTAATTTCATTGCATTGTCTTAATCTTCTCATCTACTAGCAAAGAGTCAATCATAAATATCAACAGGAGGGCATGTTAAGGTGCAGCAACTAAACCTATCCCCATGGGTGTACCCAAGTGCACTGTTCTGATTTTAACTGGGGCACACAGGCTGAGCCAAACGGCTTAATGCTGTATTTCACCACTGCTGCTGTAGGGGTGGTAACTTCCAATGGAGAACCAGTACGGACGGCTGCGGGCAGTCATTGACTCAGTGCCCAGTTTAATTTGCTATTACAGAAGACAACACCCTTAGCTACCTTTTCTTCTGCACTTTCAGGACCGAGCATTCCATATATGGCTGCTGCCTCAGCCAAATCCTATGGCCTTGTGGCGGCTCCAGTGCACACTCCAAACTCTTGTCAGCTAGTCAGAGCTTTAGAGACATTAAGAAACCTAAACACAACATTTTTGTTAACAAAACCAAAGCCAGTTCTACTGTGACTTTGCAGAGAGAGAGATGCAGTGGTATTGATGTACAGGCGAACCCTACTAATTACACCTGAATCCTCTTTGCACAGGAAAACCAACTCTACTGGTGTCCTTGGTATCACTAAAACAGTCATGCTGAAGAAGGTAGGGAAACCTCACCCTACGGAGGGAAACTCTTATCTGGAGAGCCTACAGTCCTCCAGGTATTTAACACATGGACACAGCACTGGGTCAGCCCTCTGAGCATCCTCACAACTTCAGGAGCTGTCTGCCCAACTCCTGCGGCACAGTCCAATACACACACACACCCCTGACAGCAGTCCACTGGTCTGTGAGAAGCTGGAAGCATAAATGGTTGCTTAGTCAAAAAACTTCAGTCAATTTCTCTATGAAATCATGATAACCCAGCCCAGGCATGTGATTTGTATGCCTCACACTCTTAAGGATCCAGCTTCTCACATACATTTCTGTTTAATCTTTTGAGCACTATTACAATGTCACTATGAAAATAAAATAACAGCTTTCAAGTGCAGCTATTGAGCTAATCATATTCAGCCAGAAACAATCAGAAAGCTCAAGTCTTCACATCCACGATTTACAGTGAAACAACTAATGCTAGCACGTAGCATTTTAGATCCCACTCTGTACTGCTGAATAAATTTGATAATGTTATTGAACGCTGTCCCTTTGGGTAGACCTATTTTCTGCTATTAGCCTGATGAAATAACCTGCAGTACTTGCATCAGGCATGTTCGTGTTCCTGTTGTTTTCTTCACTCCTAGCACTGTCGCCTATTTTCACATAATCAACAAGATTTTAGGAGAACAGTCACACAAACCATGTGAGGGATCTTTTTCAAAGAAGGGCATGTGCCTTTAGATCTGAAGCCATTTCTACATTTTTAATTCTAGATGATCCTGTTCAATTGCAAACCAAGAACTTCAGCATGCAGCACCCAGGCATTCTGACAGATTTATTAGTTTATTCAGTTGTGAAGCTTAAAGTGAAGGCTGAACCTTACAGCAAAGGTACTAAATTAGGGCTCCACTCTCAAACTTAATTCCACAGATCCACTGGCATGTAGCTTACATCTCCCTGTATCTCAAATCTCCTTTTACAGATGGAAAAATTACTTTTCTCCATCACTGAAATAAAGTCAGAACAAATCTATTTATATAGGTGAGCTGCTCAAGTAGGTGACGTGGTGGTGACGAATATCTAGTTTGAAGGGACTGTGCTCAACACTGCATAATTTCATCAAAGCATCAAAATGCACAATGTCACTTTACTTCAAATACAAATGCTCTCTAAAATGAAGTGAAAGGAATCATATGCATCTCCTTAAGATGACCAGAATTATTCTGATATACAGACTTGTAGGACACGCTCAATTACTTTGAGATAATATTGCAATAAATTGTAGGTCAGGCATGGTGGAATATGAATCCCTGGCCTTTGCTATTCATCTATTAGGTTTAAAAAGAGAGGTCAGAAGAAGATAATCCTCTTATTGCTCTATCAGTTTTACCAGTCGATACTCTAAATGTGAAATTTGGTCCAGCTTTAGCAACAAAAAAACCCTCTGGCTTTCAAGAGCTCCATCTGGGAGCCTCAGTGTCCTTAAGGAGCATCTGCAGCACCACAGAGGCAGCGGTGGGGTAGGTCCTGCCTTGAGCATGCACCAGCTCAACCCAGCCAACCCTTCCAGCTTTTGAAAGCTCTCCAAGTGGGCAGCTGAGAAAGCAGGCAAGCGGAGAGGATGGACAGGCCCCTGCACAAATGTATTCATCTCTTGAGACCTCCAGAGAATTTTGCTAAAAACCTTGCAGCAACAAGGTACCTCCTGGTGTGAAGAGGGTAGTGAAAAAGCACCATCAGGAAAGGCATGAAGCTGACGTCTCTCCCTTCTGTATCAAATTCTGAGCAACACTAAGACATGACTAACACCTTTCTGCAGATTACAGCAAGGCAATTTAGAGAATGAATCAGTAGATCTGGGAAGAAGAAAACCTTCAAAAGGCTTTTATCTTCCCATATTTTTTTAAAGAATGTGATAAATTAGAACTTTAAATACCCACTGAAAATGCTTTAATCCTTAATTCCTTCTCATCAATATATGATGCTAAAACCTATCCTCTGTTGGATTTGTTTTACTTCTCTCTCTGAATAAGCATGTTACAGAAGAGGACTGAAGCATGTTACAGAAAAGTCAATGGAAGCAACAGGTGGGCAAAGGTTGTAAAAATCTGAGGCCACTCCCTGAAGTGACTCATTTTGGGGTTCAGTGAGCAAAGAAGTGCATTAAACTTTAAAGGGATTCCTGCACAGAAACAGATTTCCACAGCTGGCTGGTCTCAGTAAGTTTAAAGTGAGATGCACACTCTGATGAGCAAGTTTGAGATTGCTCTTTAAAAGCTGGCTATCCCACAGTTTGCCTCTAATCTTGTCTAAATTACAGACAAGCTAAGAATGGCCAGCTGTGCTCCACTATGTGGAGGAAAATCCCAGTCAGATGGGAGATATCCAGCTATCTCAGGCCACACAGGCTGGAGAACTGTTTCAAAAATAGGATGATCAACCCTCAGGCTTGTGATAAGCACAGCAAAATCAGAGCAGATTCTGGTGGCAAGCAGGATCCGGCCCCTCTGACCCCAGGAAACCCTGGAGCTCTGAGTAGGATCCTATTCCGGTGCAAGAGTGCACAAATTTACACAAGCTGGCAGGCAGGTCTTGGACACATGGTCATCTGAACAAAAACTGTCTCCAAAAGCAATTCCTCAGACTTCTTGTTCCTCTTGTACACAACAGCTGTAGGCTCAATTTAGGGTAAACTGGAAATGTGTAATATTCAACAAACATCAGAAAAAAATCATGTATGTTCCTTAAACCTCAGAAACTGTGTGTGAGGAGGCATCTTCCCTTACAGAGGCACTGAGGCTGGGTTTGTTCAGTGCTGAGAGGAGAAGGCTTAAGGGACACTCCATAACCATGTACAAGTACATAAAGGGTGGCTATCATGAGGAGGGAGATTCCCTTTTTACCAAGCGTAACACGGTAAAGACAAGGGGCAGTAGGCACAAGTTGCCACTGGGGGCACTTGGACTGGATGCCAGAAAAAAAATATTCACCATTCAATTAGACATTGGAATAAACTGCCAAGGGAGGTGGTAGATTCCCCTACATTAAACAGGTTCAAGGCCCAGCTTGACAGAGTGCTGGGCCACCATCTCATTTAAACGAGGTTGGACTAGATGATCCTTTCCATGAATCCAGCAAAGCCACGCATGCAGATCAGGAACCTGAAGATTTATTTGCATAACATCACTCAGTACATTTATGTTCTTGTCTCAAGAGCAGATGGCTCTGCCTCCCCAAACAACACCACAGTCGAGATGCAACCTCCTCAAAACTTGACCAAACAACAGCTGCCACCACGTCTCTGGAAGGAAGAGCAGTGTCCGAGGAATGAAAAGCCATCCTTTGACAGCAACTTCATAGCTCATGGCTAGTCTACATCAACCACATACTACAATGTCCTCAATCTTTTACTACCGTGCCATCTCTATAGCGCTGCACATTGTAGTATAGAGGATGTTACTCTCTCAATAGATTGATTTGCAGTTTTGCCTGCCTGCCTGCTGACATACTTCCTACACATTCTGCAAGTTGTTGTATCTGTGTTTTACTCAGGCGAGGGCCATGTTATTTTGAAATGCTTTTCTTCTGAGACACCATCCACCACAACCACCCCCTGAGACATGGTCATGGATCCTACTGTATTTATACTGAATGCAGTTGCAGCTGAAAGCTCACTCCAGTGTAGACTGGAACTGCAGCTTCCAGTTACTTTACAGTCACACAAGGATACGTGATCCTTGCTCCAGGAGCTCAGAGAAAACTGCCTGTTTTGTACTTTCTCATAGACTCAGGCTTGTCACTTGCTTTGTTGCCATTTACTTGGTGCTGGCAGGGGAAGCTATACCATGCCTTGTGCAAAAGGAGCAGTCCTAACTCCCCCTTCACCTCATACTTTGGGGGAGCCAGCCAACTGGTGTTGACAACAGAGATGAGGCTATCAGCAGGTGTAAAGTGGTTCAGCCTCTTGTTTTCCAGGAAGACTAAACAACATACACCTGATGACACTCCCGCACCTACATGCTGTCAGTATGCCAAATTTGGAGAGGCTAACCCCTATTTCTGTCTCTCTGTTCTCCAGCCCCATTTCAAATACTTGCCCTTTTCCATAGTCTGTTTGCTGCTACCTTCTCCTTGTCCCCCTACTAACTATCTTTCCCTGGCAAAGGAGATCCCAATGAAGACAGCTGTAAGGTCCTTGGAAACATGAGATTTCTTCATTAGCTATGAGGCTTCATGATCCCAAATGAGGCTTCGGGTAGGACTTGCCCACAAAGCCTCAATTTCCAAATAATCCTGCTCTCAGCTCCCAGAGACACAGCTCCAGCACCTCCAGCCCTCAGGATGTTTTTATTTTCAAAACTATACTCTCAAAAAATCCTTGATTTCTTTCTTTTTGCTTGCCCAGAAGCATCAATCAAAAGCTGACTGTGGTAGGTACTGTAATTTTCTCATGCTCACAGACAGCTGTGTTCTGCTTATTCCTCACATTACTTTAGGTTGTTTCGAAATACATGCTCCAGCTGTTTGAGCACCTACATGGATGTGGAACTTAGACCTCCTCTGGCCTCACCCCTGTGCTGCAAAAAGGCTGGAGGCCACACTTCAATGGAGAGGCATTGAGTGGAGCAGCCTGCACTGCTGGTAAGGAAGGGCAAGTGGCTCCCAGGGACACTGCCAACAGGTCCAAAATCTTGCTGTAGCAATAGAATCATAGACCAGTCTGGGTTGGAAGGGACCTCCAAAGGTCATCTAGTCCAACCCCTCTGCAGCAAGCAGGAGCATCCTCAATTAGATCAGGTTGCCCAGAGCCTTGTTGAGCCTGACCTTGAATAACCCCTTAGGATGAGGCCTCGACTACCTTCCTTGGGCAACCTGTTCCGCTGCCCTCATGCCCAAGAATTTATATGGGTTTATTTAGTCCAAGTGGCCCAAAACAATTGACTGCATCTACTTCTCCTCAAAAATCTACTCTTCTTTTTAATTTCTCTTTAACAACAACAAAAAACAACCAACAACATAAATTCCAAACTTGAAGGTAAGCTTAGGTAATCACATCAAGCACAAAGACCTGTTTTAACCAGTAAACAGAAGCTGAAATGTCATGCATTCATTCATGTGCCTTTAGGAATGACAGCTTGAAGAAACATATCAAACAGCATGACTTTCCAAATTCAAAAAAGTCCAGGCTGGCAAATTACAGTGATTTTTCATTACATAACAAAGCATACACACAAAATAGTGCTTCCCAGAAAAACATTAAGGAGAAATCATCCAGACGTTACTAAAGCATTGAGATTAATTTGCTTAAAAAAAAAGTAGCAAGGAGATGACTCCCACTGGCTTTTTTTTTGCCAGAAGTTTCATCCTGCAGCTTCTAAATTAATTGACTTCTGCATTCTGCTTGAAGTCTTAAACCAAGGCTATGTGTGTTTCTGGCACCTGCTGCCTGTGCCTACATCTTAAGGCATCACCTTCCTAACACCACTCTGGGATGCCCTGAGAGTCTATAAAAATGCAAGTTTACTCCCACTTATGGGAGCAAATAAGTAAATAAATAAACAAACCCTTATTATTTTCATTACTGCAGGTATGCACAAGAAAAAAAACTTTGGGGGTGTGGCACCATTGTTACTGATTTTAAAAAGCACATTGGTCATTTTTAAACAAAACAACCTTTGGTATGTATTACACATCACTTACAGTAAAAATCATTAGAAGCTTGGCAAAGGTTTTTAGTTATTCCTTTAATTCACTGCATAAACCTGCAGTGATCACTTAATAATACCACCCCCCACCCCCAGCCCAGGAACCCTGGGAGCAGTTAATGCTTTACATCCCACTGCACTTGGTCAACAGGTTCTCTCCAGCAACTCTGGAGCTGCAGCCACATGTGTTGTGCAACATCAGCTCTTCTAGCTGCAGACTGGCTTCATGCAGACAAAGTGGAAAGAGACTCACAAAGGGAGGTTAGCAGCCTTTCTGCAGGCAAGGAGCAGCGGACAACCTCTGGTTTGGGTCCTCTAGGTTTAGCCGGCGTTCATGCAAAACCCAGGCAGAGGCGAGGCCGTGTCTGATCCCTTTGGAGATGAGAGACTTGCTGCAAGCAGGGAGCTGGCAAGCAGCAGTCAGACAGCTGCATTTTTTCAAACTCAGATTGATCACTCGGTGTTCATTAATTTCAAGTTGGGAAGTTTATACTACGCAGCTGATGTCCTTTGACACGCTGAATTTGGGGGCTTGGGCAGTATTTAGCACGATCCCCTGCAGGCTCTTAAAATCGTTTTAGCTTTTTCCAGCTAGGCACATCAGTTAACATGCAAGAAATGTGCCTGTCAAAAAGCAGTGCTTTTCAAATTAATTTTGTTTTGCAGTAACCATTACATACTCCTTCTCTTGCACATCACGGACCTTGATCAAAATCCCTCCCTGTCTTGACCAGAATTTGGTCCTCTTTCCTTCCTAGGAGCAGGGAGATGGCTGAGCCCAGCAGCTTCCCACCTCCTCTCGCTTCGGTTGCCTTGCGCAATAGGGAGTCTTTGTCTCCAGAGTTTCGGTGTCTAAGGGCCTGGAGCACACTCTGAATATACTTTCCCCGCCCAGGTTAATGCAAATGAATAAAAAAGCGATTTTCAGCTGGGAAGCAGACAACGGAAGGCTTATTTGTTTCCCCTTAGGATTAGAGGGCCTCGGCTACAGGACCACAGAGGGCTGTTTGCTCACCTGGGAAAGTAACAATATCGGATTTTCAAAGCGCTACAGCACTTTCTAACGTGAGCCCTGAGGCCCCTCTCACCAGAAAACCCAACCACTGCTAGGATATTTTCAGCAGCCACAGGGTAAAGCAGTGTGTAAAATGAGTGGTAGACCAACACAAGGAGCTCTATGCAACCTCCAAAAAAGTTGGAGGCAGGTATAATGTAAAATCTACACGCTTTCCTTTTCCCCTCTCACCTCTGCTATTTTACAGGCTTCCAAACACTGCTTTCTGGCTTCGAAGTACTACAGACAAGGTCTGGCAACTTCCCTGAGTCATCCATCTGCAGCTGTGACTCACTGATGCCCTACACGGCCTACCTTGGAGAGCCTCATCTTTGTAGGGGTCACCCTCAGTGCCCAGGGCAACCACTGCACTAACTCAAACACTACCTGAAAAAGACATTTCCCCATACACACAGGATGGTTTGGCACCATGAAGCAAGCACAACAGAACCAGTCACCTCTACTAGACAGCTGTCATCATCTTAAGTCCTTGCCTGTCCTGCCTGCAGCTGTGCACCCCACAGCCATCCCTGTAAGCTGAAATGCATTAAGCAACAAGACCAGTGTTTCAAGAAGTCATATAAAGAAAAGAAGATAAAATGCTGTTTTATAAAGCCAATATTATTCAAGTGCTGTTTCTGCACATATTATCCACCATAAAATTCCCTCAACAAGAGAGACATTTCCTTCCACCAGCCATATGAAACCAAGCCAAATAGTTCAAAATTGTTTGGAAGGGAAAAAAAGAAGCAGAAATGCAGAGCAACCTTCATGAGAAAAAAGTGTTCCCACCTCTTCAGAAACAAACACAATCATTTCCACCACTACAGCCACTGCCAGCACCTCAACCCCCTTACATCTTCAGAAAAGCACACCTCCAGTGACCACCCAGTCCTATGTCCCAAAGTAATCCATATGCCCGATCTTTTGACAGACCTAAACTATTCCTGAAATGTCCCTGCTTGCAAACACTCATGCCACTCCAGCAGTGAGTGGTTAGGCTCACGTCAGCTTACAGAGGTACTGCTCATTAGCTGTAGCTCAGGTACACCTACAGCAACGTAAGGTAATGCAATTTATCTTGTATCACTTGTGGTGATGTTGCACCACAGCACATTTGCTGCGCTCCTCCTAACAGTACGCACAGTTCCTGCAGTCCAGCTAATGCTTGTCAATTTGTTAAACTCTTTTAACATCACTGTGACTGTGAGCTCTTAATTGTCCAAACCAATGCTAGACAATGCTAGAAAGTAGAAAAGTTAAGCCACTGCTAATATGCTTTGAGCTAACCTCCAACCTGCTGTTCTAGACCTTGCTACTGGAAAGACCACCAGAGGCAACAAGGTAGAGCAGAACAGTGCTGTGCAGGTCAGCAGCAGCAAGACCACTGAGCCTCCTGCGCAGACTGCATTTGAGCCTAGGCAAGGACTGGGCACAGAGACCCTTCACGGGCTAGTAACTACATGGGACCCCTCAGCCAGCATGTGCCCGCACACATGCACAGTTTAATGGGCACCCTACTACACCACTGACCACTCCTGGGATCATTTACTATCTTTGCTTTACGAGGGCTTTTCAAGCTACCCGAGAACACTGCATTCCGACTCTTCCTGAAAGCGTAGTTGGAAGTCTCAAAAAGCAATTACATTAAAAGCACTCTGCAGTGAAATCAACTAACTACCCCTCTGCCTGCAAGCCTCTTGCACCAGCCGAAGCACCAGCCCTTGGGGCTGAACCTCCACAATGTGCACATGGAGCTGAGCACGGAGGGAGACTTCATGTATAGCTACAACACAACAACTTCCCTCGGACGGAAAAGGGGTTTATTAGTCATCACAAATGCTCTTCCTTCCTCAGGCCCTTCAACACCATCCCACTGAGAAGGCAAACATGCAGCAGAGAGCAAGTCTACTGAGCCAGGGAAAAAGGATGTTTGTATACAATTCAATTCAAATTTGAGATGTCCCAACCAATGATGACAAAACCTACATTCTGGTTCTAGAAACCTCTAAATTTGATACGATCTATGCTTCCCGAGGCACCACCAAAAAGAAAAACAAAATCTAGACGATAACTTCCTTTTTTTTTGCCCTGCTTCTACACTGTCTGCAGCACAGCTGGGCTAATCCCATTTCCACTGCTCTGTATTCTGACCTCTTTAAACAACTCCATGCTAGAATGTTAAAACACTCTAATCTATAAATAATGTATTCCCCTCATCCAGTGATGGATTACTGGGCCATAAAACCCACTGGACACCACCACACAGTCACCAATTTAACAAAGTTATACTGAGAAAGACATATCAGTAGAGTTCTTCTTTTGGCTGAATTCTCTCAAAGATTTGACACCACCATTTCACTACCATTTCACTTTGGCGTTGGCCTTTTATTTTTAATAAATTAGGAGTTCATATTTTATTCTAGTGACCTTCTTTTATCCCCATCAAAGACTTTTTTTTTTTTTTTTTTTGGTGATACTAATCCTCATAGCATGGCAAGAGACCAGCACTAGATAACTAAATCAGAGCCAAAACGAAGGGAGAGTGAGAAAGGGCTTGCTGTTGCCATACAACACAGGACCTCGACACACAGAATTAAGTCCATGCTTTAGACTAAAGTTAATATGTTGCTCCACACAGAGAGTTCTCCTCCCCATTTCTGCTCCTCCATTCTCTCACAGGACAATGCCTGGGCATTCAGTGGAACTTGGGCCAGTCCAGGTCACCAATCCTGCAAGAAACTATCTGTATTTCCTCAGGGTTCAATTTCAAACAGCCACTACCTGCAACTGAAGTCATAATGTATAACTTCATTTAAAGATAAATGAGTCTGTTCCAAAGACTGATACTTAGCAGGCTTGCTTCCACTGCTGTAATGGTGCAAAAATCAGTGCTTCTCCTCTCTGCCAAAGCCAAAGCAGGAGTCTTACCACTGATTTCCCAGAGCAAAAGCATACAGCTCACACAAACACTTAAATGATGCAAATTTGCGGTTTGGTAGACTTTTTTCCAACAGGCATTCTCAAAAAATAAAGTGTTTCTGCATCAAAACAAGGTGGAACCCTCTTAAAAACAGACATGCAGCCTTTAAAGAGCAAGTTCCCCTAGGACGCATAACCAGGAACACCACACTTGGGAACTTGGTTCCTTAGCTCCATTTGCCATGATTAACACAGCAATTTTCCACACATTTTTTCATAATGCACAGATCACTTTTAACTCCAAAAGGATTGGGGAAAAGCAAGCAACCCACCAACACCCACCAAACCTGCTTGCTTCGTTCCACTGCACTGATCACATGTGAAAATTTAAATCACTCCTGCTATATGAAAACACCATCAAACGAATTAATAGCTGCCTTCACAATGGGTTGCTGGTGTATTACATGAAACCATTAAAGCACTCACATTTCCAACAGCAACAGCGTGACTTAATTCCCCAAAAAAGGTACATGTTATACTCTGCCTCTGCATGGGAGGATTACTCATGACTGATGGGTTGCAGCACAGCTCTGAATCAGGTCTGAACCCTGCCAGTCGGAAAGCAAGCCCATACTCCTCAGGAAGCAGAAGCCGTAGCTGACATTTCTACATCAGCCCTGAAGACGGTGGGTCAGGACAGAAAGTCAGCCTCTCAATGTCAGCTAACTGCTTCGGGCCAGGAGACAATGCTGCTCACTTGGTTATTAGCCCTAATGCCTAGTCACAGTAATTGCAGGGCCAGGGCTCTGTACTCACATTTCCTGTCACCGACCCAAGAATTAGGCAATTTAGATTTAAAGATAGTAACTGGTATATAGAATAACTTGATAAGTGATCACAAGTAAGAAGGAGAAAAATGAGCAACCCGATGCAGAAAAGCTTTCCCTAGCCCCTGGTTGTGCAGCATTATCAGATTTTCAGCGAGGGAGACCCCATCAAACCCAGCTTTCCCATGTTACTGAAAAGCAAGTCAACGTTGCCCTTTACGTTTTGGCTTCCCGCACCTCACAGAAACACCTAACAGAGCTCAATTCAAGTTGAAACCTTTCACAGGCTCATTTTCACCAATTAAAGAGCATGGCAACCTGTAATTACTGAAAATAAAGCCAGACAGCTGGAGAAGGGAAGCATCTTTAATAAGTAACATGATACTACATTTTCTCTCTAAAGGAATTCAGCTATTAAGTCCCCAGCTCTCATGCTGTCAGTCTGAGCTCCCAGTGCCTGCACCAAGGAAGCCAGTGTGATTCTCCTACTTGTAAGCAAAAGTCTGTAAAACTCTGGAAAAGCAAACAACATTTGACGACCTGAAAGCAATACATCCATCCATGCTGGGAAAAGAGAGAAGCTAGGAGAGAAAAGCCTTACAGAGCTTCCTGGGCACACTGTGTCTTAGACAACATGACAACACAACACCCTGCCAGCATGCTTTCCCAGCTTCAGCTGAGCGTCTCATTGACGCTCTCATTCCCCCAGCCCAGCACATGCAGCACAAGCAAAAGTTAATGTTGTGAAGTAGCTTACCACTCATCATCAACAGCACAAACATCTTTGCCTGTTGTATTTCCCAAGACCCAGCTGCCTGCAACAGAAAGGAGGAAGCGCCAGCATTTCATTCTCCATCTGCTTCAGAGTGGGTGTAACTCGTCAAGTTTCATACTAACATGAGATGGGTCAGTTGGGTGTGTTTGAAGGTTTGGGGTTTTGCCATCCTTCCCTCCCTTCCTCCCTCCCTCTCCTGATTAATTCCTCCCATTGCAGGCTTCAGACGAGCTGCCACTCAGCCCTGCTGGCTCCCAAAATCTGAATTCCTAAGGACACTCCTCTGGGGTGACTTCAACTCACTAGCCTGGTGTGCTGTGAGAGGAGCCAAGAACTAAAATACCCAGCCAGCCCACAGTGGCAACTTACACATGAACCAGCCATGTGGTCCCCTTCCTCACAGTGGTCCTCAACTGCATCATTCTTGGCATTCCATTGCCTTTTCAGGGAGGGATTCACCAGCAAGACATTAAATTAAAAAGAAATATGTCCTACTCTGTGCCTTTTGCCACTGCCCTCGACTCCCTCACATCCCAGCAAATTTCTCACTGGGTACATATCTGGACAGTGCTTCTATAGAGGACACACGTTCAAAATGCAGTCAATTGCCTCCCACTAAACTCTCCACAGGTGCAAAAGTGTTTGCAGGATCAGAAACAACAGGGAATTAAAAATTACTCATGGATCTGTTTGTACTTAATTGACTGCTTCCATGTAACTGTCTCTGGATTATGATTTGAGCAGCATCCTCCTCAAGATCAGGGTTGGTTAATTGTTGATATAAATAAGAAATACCAGTACAAAACCTAAACCATCTGTGTTTATCCTCCAACCTCCCCCACCTTGACTCTGCACCATTTATACATGAGAAGAAAAACACATCAAACTATTCTCAGAACGAAGCAGACAACACAGTAAATACTTTTTACAAACAGAAATCAAATTAATTAACAGTTTAACATTTAAAACTCTGTGTGATACTTCAATACAGAGTATTAACCAATAACCATATCCTTGCAGTTCTGCCCTTTGCAACCCAGCAATGCCCATAAATAGGGAAAAATAAAATGGCAAAAGGTACATACAGGATCCCAGTCCTCACACTGGACTATACAGACTGTTGTGTGACTGCAATGATTAAACAGCTGCAGAGAGACTGTGGGGCTCCACACACCCAGGTGCTATGGATGCTGGAGGAGTAGATAGGAGGAGATGATTCTATTTTCGGCTAGCCAGAGAAGAGATAGATGGAGAAGTGATTTGATGAACTCTTACACATCCCATTATCAGAAACAGGCACGCAGGCTGAGCTTCCTGGTACAGCAGTTAGTTTTAACCCACTTCAAATAGCAGGTTTGACATCTGACTACTTGCAGCATCAGATGTTTCTGATATATCTGCCCACGCTTAGAAAGCACCAGGTCCCCCCATGACCACAGGCACTCCTGATAAGCACTGGAGCCCTTCACCTTGACAGCAGAAGCAGGCTGATGGATGGATCAGATCAGAAGCACCACTTGGACTACAAAGCACTGAAATGATCAATCCTTAGCCTCACAGTTAGTTTAAACACAGAATGAGCAAAGTAAATAGTTCCTATTTGTGAGCCAGGCAGGAAAGACAACAGAGGAAAGCCCAGTGGGGCACATCACCCCGTCCAGAAGTTTTTAGCCCCAGCAAACCCCAAGCAGGCAAGCAGGTTTGGCAAGCAGTGAGTGACTCATAAGACAATGGGGGCTGCTGCTACCTGCCTTCGAGTTCACTCGGGCACGGCCAGCACTCACCATCTTCAGCCCGTTCGAACAGCTCGACAGGCAACGCCACGTTCAGAGCTCCGACGCCGCCCACCCCTAATCGCTCCCATCAGAATGGCTTCACCATTACGCAGGAGCCGATGTGTACGTACACACAGGTGTGCATGCACACTATCTCCCATAGATACAAAGCAATTATGCTCTAGTCCTAGAAGAGGAACATATATGCTTACTACGACAGATTGCAAGCGATTGTCTGAAGCGTTTTTCAGCTTAAGAGGACTGAAGGAGGCAACACCCTTCTGCCGCCACCGCCGGGTTGATTTGCATTCTGTCACAGCAGTCTGGGGCATCTTTCCCTGCTGACTCGCTGCTACCTACAGCAAATCCTCAGCATGGCCAGGAATCCCAGGAAAACATGAACTATACGTGTGCGACTCTCCTTGTAACATCTGCTTACAGAAACCTTTAGACAACCAAGTCTTAAGTCCCAAGTCAGTCTGACCAATCAGTGGACTTTTTGATCAGTGCAGATGAATAAGAGCAAAGCAGTGAATTCTCCTTCCAGTCATGCTCAACAGCACCAGAATAAGAAACAGCAAGTAATAAATAGCAAGACTGATGTGTGGTGCCATCACGTAGCCAAGATCTAGATTTTTTGCAGATGCAGTGCTCGGTCTGGTTGTGGCTGCAGTCCTCAAGAGGGCTGGAGAGAGAGGTAAGGGAAGGCTGTTCTCCAGCCATGTAAGCAGCTAACCCACCCTCCTCCAAAGCTTTGCTGAGAAATGAGACGACAGGCCTTCGGGGAAGCCTGGCCGGGGCAAGCGAGCCTTCATGGTCAGGGCTGCCGAGGAAGTCATAGAGCAGCCAGCTGACAACAGCCGCGCCGAAAGTCCTCCCGGGCAGCACCACAGCTTGTCAGTTCACGCCTGCTCGCTGTGGGAGAACAGGCATTTCCAGGCCCCCGTCCCAGCTCCGTGGCTCAGCTGACGCATCTGGATACACATCTTTTGATGTGGGCTTCCTCTGAAGGTGCCTAAGCCAACTTATATAAATCTTAGTGCTCTCTTGTGCTAAGCAATTAGCAAAGACCTACCAAAACCTACTTTAAGACAACCTAGCATATTCTGCCTGAATCAGGCCAACTACTGGGCTGGAAGACTGGAGGGAGCTTGAAGAAGAGGCTATCAGCTAATCCCTGAAGCTGGACAACGGCACACATTTACCCTCCCCTTAGTTAAGTAAAGGCAATGCCACTGGGAAAAGACCAATTTTCTTCCAGCATCAGCAGGACGAATCCCAGCAACCCTCCAGGGAGTCCAGAGGTTCTCTTAACAATCCAGCTGAGATGTGGAAATCCCACCACAAAGCCCAGAGGAGAAAAGTCCTCCCAGTGTACCACAGCCCATTGCAGGACAGCACCTTCTCACTGACAAGAAGAGGGGAGAGGAACTCCCTTCAGACACAAGCCAAGTCTGTATCCTGCATAAAGGTGTGTTTATCTACTCTAATTAACATCCCAGGCTTCTCACACCCTGGCACACCTGCTAATTAGCACACATCAGTTAATATCATTTTAACAATGGATTATCACTTTGGGTAGAAAAGTGTGAGTCACTTCGGTACGGTGACTCACCCAGAGCACAGCAGCAAGGTAAGATGTGAAGAGCATCGGTTCTGCTTGCACAGAGCTACACAGACCTTATCTCTTTAACTACAGCTTACTTTACAAAGCCAAGGTGCTTCAAAAATTCATGATTGTATCTGTCTTAGTTTCCACCTGCACAAACAGATGGCTTTGGAGAAGCATCCTGTCTCCATCCCCCAGACAACTGGAGCCACACAGATCTTTCTTTAAGTTCTTAAAGCCATGATGGAGTTTCTAATGGCTTCAATTACTATGATTATCACCTGCTTTGGTCAAGCATATTTCAGGACATGACCCAGTGCCCACCGGGCACTTATCATCTGCTCTGGAATGATGCCAGGGGAACATCAATGTGCTAAAGCTTTGGTGCTACTCCAAACATCCCACAACCACAGAGTAATCTGGTGTCAAAGGCAGGCACCCTGGCACATGTCACTGCGACATTATATCTCTCTTTCACATAATGCTGTAAACTGCAGTCCTACAAACATGACCTGGGCTTCAAAGTTCGAGTCAGCTCTTTCATATCACTGTGGATGATGTGGCCAAGTCGTGCACTGGCTTTCACCCTGCTAACCCCCTCCCCTGGGAGCATCACCCACGCTTGTGCCTGTGTAGCTTCATGCATTTGGCAGGAGGGGCTGTGGACAAGAAAATTGCTACACCAGAGTAGCAGTTTGGTTCAAGCTACCTTATGTTCAACAGTAAACTGAAGAAAAAAGTCCACTTTGCCTGCTTTTCCCTTTTTTAAAGCCCCATGTTTCAAACTGTATCTTTGCCCTCACAAGGAAGTATTGGTGGAAAGCCACCACATTGCCATCAGAATCACTTCTACCCCTTCAAACTGATATGTAAAGCTGTCTGGCTTCACTTTGCCCAACAAAAATCTGCAAGCCAATCCCAAACAATTAAAGAAGATTAACACCATGAAAAAATATACTAGATTGAGTGTATCCATGCTCACTGTTATCAGAAAGATTTTCTCAGCCTTATGTTTCACTTTGGAACTGGGAAGGAAGCTGTGAAAGGCAGTATTGTTCAGGCACAAATAGCTTCCTTTCAGCCTCTACAAAAGTAATGAACTACAAGGTCCTTTTTTTTCCCTTTGGAGAGGTCAGCAGATATATCAACTCATGGGAAAACTGATCTTCCTTGTTACATTGCAAGGGTAGCTGAAAAAAAGGTTTCTAATGAGCTATAGGGAGTGGATGCTGGCGATGAGCCAGCACCCTTACCTGTGAAACCAAGACAAATGACAAGAGACATGAAGCACCTCTGGAACAAGTACAAGTTAAAATTCAAGGTTTGCATTTCATTGTGCTGCTTGTGGCTGGCAGTTCTCACACCAACTTTGCAGTCTGCATGTGAGCACCTTGCTTGCACACACTCGCAGGCAAAACTCTCTCTTTACTGGGACTGTCCAGGTGTGTGCTGGTAAAATACACACCTCTGTGTATACGGGATTACTAGCTATAGAAGAAGCTCGTTTCTAGTCATCCAGCCCCAAAGAAATACCCGCAGTGGTGGAGCTCTTTTGGACATGCACACAAGCACACATGCAGCCAATGTCACCACAAGCTTCTGCACCTCCAAAGCACTGGGATGGATTTATAAAGTGCCTGACACTGTCTGACAGCACATGGCAGCTCTAACCCAGCTTCCCCCAGGCCAAGGAAGGGGGTACCACTGTGACATCCCACATTGCACAAGCCTCACAGTGGCACCCACAAGCCCGTTTGGTCCTTACCACAACTGCTGTGTGATGCAATGATAAGCCAGAGTTGAACAGAAAAAGGAAACAGTCCCTGTTTTAAGTGAAGGTTCAAGGAGGAACATTTTATTCGAGATTTCTAATCTAAATAGCTCTTCTCATTTCTCTGAAAGGTGGTAGATGCTATCACTTTCATGCTGCGCTCTGACACACTTCCACCACATCCCTGCCAATAGTTTTAATTTGGTTGGAAAAATCATCTCCAAAGGAGAGTGACAAGCTGTACATTGGTGATGATGCTGTCGAACGATGAATAACACAGGTTTATGTTAGTTGTCATATTTTTTCAACACTAAAAATAGGTATCACAAGCTTTTGGATTCACCACATTGAAGTATTAAACATACATGATATTTACACCTTCAAAAGAGCCCAGAGCCAGTTAAAAACAGCAATGTGTGATGTTCAGCAAAAGGTCTCTGAGCATTATTTATTTTGAGAAGAAAAAAGAGCACACTGCCATAGGAAATCTTGTAACAATGCTGGCCAAAGCAAAGACAAGACACTGCACACCATGTGAAATACAACAACCCAGTATGGCATTCAAACATATGCAAAGGAAGAAAAAAAAACCAACCACACAGAAGAGATCAAATCCTGCATCCTATTATATCAGCTCTTGGTCCAGATCACACTGCAAGGGAGGGACAAGATCTTTCTGCAGGAGGTCCTCCTTTCTTTCCCTCCTGCCATCCTTTGCCTTCCTCAGCCCAACAAGGAAGGGCCCAGAGCTGCGAGGCTGCAGACAGATGCAAAAGACCAGAAAACACAAGTAGGTGGCTGGAGGGCTGACATTTCCATTCAAAGGATGTCTTCTCCCCAAGCAGCCACTCACCAACAGGCACCAGGCAGCAGGTCGCCAAAGGGGACATTGTTTTTATGGGTAAGATGGCATGGCGAGGTGGGGAAAAAGACCATTACAAACCAAATTCACCTTGTTTATTCCCTCTGAGTCACTGAGATGACTAGTGGAAGCAGAACCGTCCCTGCATTAGCCAGTATTTATAGCAGAAAGAAAATGAAGCATCATAGGCAACTACTAATTAGATGTTATCCTAACACAGTGTAGAACCGAAGCAGCACTCCAATGTGCTTTTTAAATAGTTAGCAAATTGACTTTCACAATACCCCTACGAGGCAAGCATTATGCCTGTCTTCTGCACAGCCAAGCTCATGACCATAGTCCTTGAGCAGAAGTCAACTGATGCCCTGGTCCTCTGACTTCTAAACATGCTCAGGTTAGCCAGAGCACCTAACCTGTCACCTATGTTTTTATGACAACAATGAAAGAAGATACCTGTCTCAGTGTAAAGCCCAATGGTGGCACAGCTGGCTTAAACCCACCAACGTCCATGACACTGCCTTAAGGAGAGACTGCACCCTACAGCCACACACCCCCTTCCAGAGACTCACAGACTGCACTGGGTTGGAAGGGACCCTCAAAGGTCATCTTGTCCAACTCATCTGCAGTGAACAGGGACACATCCAAGGAGATCAGGCTGCCCAGGGCCGCATCGAGTCTGATCTTGAATGTTTCCAGTGATGAGGCCTCAACCACATCCTTGGGCAGTTTGTTCCAGCTTTTTACCACTCTCATTGTAGAGAACTTCTTCCTTATGTCTAACTTAAATCTGCCCTGACCTAGTACTGCTGTCTGTGGCAGGCCAGTGCCCTGATGGTTCGGGGGACAGGTGACGTGAAACCTGGTGCAGCTGGGTTAAAAAAAGAAAAAAAAGTGACAAACAAGGCAGAGTTTGGGCAAATGAGTCCCCTCCCTTGACTTGCCCAAGCACTGGAATAGGGCATCAAAGAGGAGAGAACTGGGAGCCTGCTTATTACATCTAGCCTACCACCAGACCATGAGCCACACTGTTCCTCTCCCTTAGATCTTTGCTTGGGCCACTAAGCAGGGGGTCCTTGGTTATCATTCCAGCTCCAAGCACAACAGAAATTAATTCTAGTTATTCTTCTGTTCTGGCAGCACTTCTTTGTGCACCCAACTTTCACCTTTCACCAAAGGTTACCAAAGGCTCCCTCCCTCTCACACTTTATATTGAAGGAGAAGACTACATCAATGCCATCGGCACACTACCTCCTGTTTGTTTGGTTGTTTTTAACGTGTGTGATTTTTTCCATTTTGTTTTGTTTCCAAATCTTTACAGCCAGCTGGTAAACAAATTCCCCTCAATGTCAGCTTAATAAAAAGAAGCCCCAACCTGGTTTCAAACTCCTCAGACCAGAATACATCATGCAAATCACACTGCTCAGTTAATGTCTCTCTTGTGGGCCCCTGGCATTATACTCTTCACTTCCGCTCTGACCCAAAGCCCTCCAGTGTGAGCAGAGATCCTGACTACAGGTTCTACCCAGAGGGCTATTACCACTTTCACAAGATGACTCAAGGTTATGAACACTACAGCTAGCACCCAAGGCTGGTACAACTGGACTTGCTATCCATCAGAGATCTCAAAGGTTTCAGGGGATGTAGGTCCTTGGCTTATATCTTAGTGCCTTCAATTTTTCTCCTTTTCCATTAACTTGTCCTAGCTACTTCAGGTCTTTTTCCCTTCTAAAAATCTACACTGAGTTACTTAACTGAAAGATAAACACCATTTTATCAGAAAGTACATGCTGTTTTTCTGCATTTTCTCTTTATACTCTCTTTGTTCACTGCTATGACACATCTCACGTAACTTTATTTCGGTCTGTTTGTTTGCCAGTGCTGCACTCCTCACAAACATCAGATCTTTAATTTTGAGGCATACTTTGTATCCATCTACAGCCTTTGTCATACTATTGATGCCCACTCCAAGTCTAGGTACATTGTGTCACAGCGGACATAAAGTGAATCACTGGCAATTCTGTTAGTATAGAGACATCTTCACCACAGAGATACTCAAGGAGAAAAGTGAAGTAGAATATGTTTTTCAGAGAGGTTGTACGGGGTCCATCTTTGGAGGTTTTCAAGACCTGCCTGGAGAAAAGCCCTGAGAAGTCTGATCTGGTCCCAGAGCTGCCCCTGCTTTGGGCAGAGGTTGGACTGAAGACTGCTCCAGCAAGTCCCTTCCCACAGGAGTGACTCTAATGCACTGACCCCAGGCTCTGGATCACCCTTCAAAACAATCGTAAATTGAATGCTTAAGGCCATGCCTGTCAGAGAGGGCAAAACTCCACATTAAGAGGAGCTGAGCCTTTCATCAGTGTTGAGTCCACTGTGTTACACTGCCTTGAAGCCTCCTCACAGTTTGTGGAAGGGTTTAATGCAGTCAAACAATTCCTATGACCATGACAACTGGATCCTGCCTCCTTCCACACTGGCTGCAAAATGTGCTTACCAACACAGCTCTAGGGCCAGCCACAGCAGAAAAAAATCTCCAGGATATTGTATCCAGTTCTGGACCACTCAATTCAAGGACAGGGAAATACTTCAAAGAGTGCAGTACAGAGCCAAAAAGATGATTATGGGAATGGAACATCTTCCTTATGAGGAAAGGTTGAGGGAGCTGAATCTCCTTAGCTTGGAGAAGAGAAGACTGAGGGGTGACCTTGTTTATGTTCATAAATATGTGAAGGGGGAGTGCCAGGAAGACGGAGCCAGATGATGTCCAATGACAGGACAGGGAGCAACAGGTGCAAGCTGGATCTTAGAAAGCTCTGTGTGAAATAAGGAAAAACATTTTCACTGTGAGGGTGACAAAACACTGTAACAGGCTGCCCAGAGAGGTTGTGGAGTCTCCTTCTTTGGAGACATTCAGAATCCACCTGGACATGTTCCTGTATGATCTACTCCAGGTGATCTTGCTCTGGCAGTGGAGTTGGACTAGATGATCTTCTGAGGTCCCTTCCAATCCCTAACATTCTGTAATTCTGTGATTTCTGTTTATTACTTGGAGGCCAAGAGCAAAGACAGCAAAGAGTGGCAGAGGCATGCTAAGATAAGATAGGACTGAGAAATGTCACTGATGCAGTTTGCTTTGAAAAGCTTCAAAACTTCAGTTGGCTTTTTCATGACTAGCAGGCAAGTAAAGAAGATACAGAACAAGAGCAGAAGGAGAGCATGAAGCAACTGGATATGTCTTCTCTGAAATGCAGTCTCAAGTCTTGCTTTCTGTGATACCAGTTAATTTAAAAGACAATAGTCTCCAAGTCTGGTTCCAAACTACTATTTGGCAGAAGGCCACAGCTTTTTTACGGACAAAGAATACACAGTTTGTGATACTCAAAACAATGGCTCTGCTGCTGGGAGCCCACTCCTGAGTGTTTGCAAACTGGTGGCAACACTGACAGACAACACGGACATTGGTACACATTTGTGGTGTACGCATTCACCTTTGTAAGACTTGCATTAAGGTCTGACACGATTCTACAGCTTTCTGATGCCACTGACAACTTTTCCTTCATAGTTGCAAAAATGTGGTTCTGAATGCTCAGAGATGCATAATTTCTCTGAATGATCCCTAAGATTCCTAAGGTCACGTGCAGATTAACTGCTTAAGCAAACTCAAGGGCACAGACACAGTCTATTTTACTAACAAACATCTCATACTCTAAATTATAACTGTCCTACAACTGCTGATGAATTTTCCTCATTTGTAGGGTTTTTTAATCCCTTTAATGTCCTGCCTGTTCCCTTTATTTCTCGTAAAGTTTTTCTGTATTTGTCTGCTACTTGAACATTAAAGCCTGATTTGATTAAACACAACATTTAGGAGGTGGACCCCAATGCTGTCTCCTGTCACTGTTCCAACTCTAAGAAGCTCTGTGAGGTATCAGTGTATCAGGGCAGATCCTTCTCTACATAACCTGTGTGATCAAAGTTATTTCTCCCCTATTCTAGTCTCTTATCCTAAAAAAAACCCCATGGTTAATATACAGTGGGATGGCTGGATGGTATAAATAACGGTGGGTATGTATTAAAGGAGCAACAAAATAGGGCAACTGCAGGGAGAACACATCAAAACATCTGCAGAGGAATATTTCATCAGCTGCATTAATTGCACAAAAGCAGTAATCAGAGATTGTATGCTCTATGTCAAGAATGTTGCACTCAATAACTCAAAGAAACTACTTTTATAACTTGGCCCACTTCCTCCACTGCAACTGCACTCAGCAGATAAGGGAACTCCTCAAACTTAAATGACCACATTCCACAGCTCAGCTAGTTTCCACAAAACCCTGAAATATCTGGAAGAAGGCCAAAGTCAGGATAGCTGACATTGGGCCAGCACTGAGGGTGTGAGCATTGATCTTCTCACCCATTTCAGTGACCCAGTCAGATGCAGGAAAGGGAGCCTCCTACATCAGTCAAGTATGAAAGTCCTGGATAGACTCATGCAAAAGCAGAATAAAAAGCAGAGGCAGCCTCAGGACTCCCACAAACTTCCCATTAAGTGATCCAGAACATGAGTGACCCAGAGCCTCTCTCCAGGAAGATGCCTCTTCCTTTTCACTCTCCACCTCTCTTAGCACAGATCTCTGGATGATCCTTAAAGCAGGTATTTCCTGAGGCATCGTCTTGCAGGGCACAAGTGAATTAGCTCTAAAATCCACAGTAAAAAAATCAGAACCCCAGAGTGGGCAAGGAAGGGATAAACAAGGATGCCCTTCTCTCATGGGGCCTTGGAGTGAATGATCCTAATGACAAGAGTGCTGAGGCCATGAAAGAGCCCAACAGGTTCCAGCATATCGTTTTTCTCCTCAAAAATTACAACGTCAAATGATGCAGAAGGGCAAAGACCAAAGAGCAGGAAGCCCCAGCTGTACATGCCCTAGAACAGAGAAAAGGAAGGGCAGACCTCCAAGTGGTTAGATATTTATGCAGTAACAAAAACACTTGAGGAATTATTCATTGCAGGCAACATTCAGATGCACAGCTCAAAAGCAGGTTGCACTGAAGCGCTCAGATACACCCGTGTAGAAGCAGAGTGCTGTAAGCAGAGGATGCAAGTGTTGCAAAAGGAGTAGTAGCTCCTTACAAGCAGAAGCCCTCTCCACAGCGGCTCAGCACCCAAGACCTCCAGGTCATACCAGAAGGGTTGGTTCGACGTACATTGAGGAGAGGTCCAAGTTTTGCATAATGTTTCATTGAACAGTTTGCCTCACAGCCTTCAGGAGAGCCCAGAAGCACTGAGAAGTGGCTGGGTTCCCAGCACTGGGATAGACCACTCCAGTGCACTGGCAAAGAGAGACTGCAGACAGTGGTAGCAAACACCAGGCTGCAAGAGAAGTTTCCTCCTCTGTGCCAAAGCTTCCAAGGGACATTGCTGGTGAACTAAGGAAAAAGTGGCTCTGCACTAGAGGAAATCCTGTTCAAGCTGTGCTCCATGGGCTGCCCATGATCTCCACTTCTTTTTGCTCTTGTTAAGCAAGACACAGCAAAAGCCTCCAGGCAACCCTGGAAACTGCCCATTATTCCTCAGGAAAAGACTTAGCCATGGGACTGACTTCAGACATGTTAAAATAAAATACCCTGGATTTTAATCAAAGTTCCAGTACCTGCTTAAAGCTGATCATCATGCTTATAGGTTTGGCTGTCAAGGAGTAACTGGCAAAGACATATTTTGCTTAAACAGACACCAAGAGATGAAAGGGATGTGCACTGCTGGCTAGTAGCACTCTCAGGTAGGTACCTGCACCCCCATCCTTTGCCCCACTTAAACTACTCCACATCAGGGCTGCCAAGTCCTGCTTCATCTCCACCTCCAGCCAAACACGAGCCCTCTTCTAGCACCCTGGCTTATAGAATGCAGTTGTCCAAAAACCCACATTTTTATTTTCTGGCCATTTTGGCTCCAAGAACTTGCTTATTGTGCAATGAGGAAAGAACTGTTACCACTACAAGGAGGGAGAAGAAACACATGGCCCTGATTAAAAGACAGCTCAAGTTCATAGCCATGCCTCTACCACTGAGCAGTGATGCACAGAAGGGAGATGGGGCCATCTTGCAGCTAACTGGGCAAACAACACATGGGCTATATACTGGATCAGTACCTTGATTTGATTCACCACCACTTGGACAATGCATAGGGCAGGATACTCCATGCTGCAAGTACTTCAGATTTGCTCTTACAAAACCCAACCTATACACAAGCATGAAAACTTCACATGATACTCCCTTCCCACACAGAAAAAAACAAGGGATTAACTTCTGCGTTTGCTATGAAAGGAGAAGCAGCCTTCAGAGCAGCAGGCTCTTGGATGTTAGTCAGTATTTGATATGATGGACTGTGAGAGAAGGGAAGAGAGAATGGAGACCTTCCACATTTTCTCTCTTTTCATTTTTTTATTATTATTATTAGATGCACTGTCAGTCTGCATCCTCAATAAATGCCTGTGTATCTCTATAACATAAATGTCAGCCTTGCAGCGGATTGGAATCTTGGGATTACTGCACTGGTAGAATTAATGTATCAAACATAAAAAACATAACATTTCGTTATCCATTGTAAACTGCATGTGCTTTCATTCTAAGGAAACTGGAAATATCACCCAATTTCACTATCATTTTCCATTAACTGACTGTTCTGCAACATAGTCGCATGGTGGCACATTCAGTTTGATGACATATCAGTCTTGTAGCTTCATTCCTCTTTCTCTGCAGTGCTGACATTTTTTAAAATCAAATTTTTGTTCTGCTTTAGTCTCTGTGAAGGTGCCACACTACAAAACCACTCGGTTAAAAAAAAAAAATTAGCCTGTAGCAAACCAAACAGATGATATTTGTCAAGCTGAAAACATACCAGAATGAACCTATCCTGACATCTGAAATAAGGGTCAAAGACAACGTGGAGGTGAGAAAACCTCACACACAACAGGCAAGGCTTTGTCTCATACATAGACACACTAGGTCCAGGGTCAAAGCAAGGCACTAAAGAACAGAATCTGTTCTCTTCTGTGGTTTAAACTCCCTGTATTTTTTCTTCCCACTACTAGGCTGGCTGCAAATTCAAAGATTTGCATAAGCCACAGATTTTGTCTGTCTCTTTGAAAGGTCAGAAATTAGAAGCGGCACAAACAAACACACATGACAAATAGGCCAGCTGGCAGCAATTTGGAGTGACCACATGGAGGAAGTGTGGAGAAGAACAAGGGCAGGAAAGGAGCTTTTTAAAAGCCTGGTTCATACATACATTGTATGTTACAGAGTGCCTCAGGGGAGTATTTTTATTTAATCAATTTTCTGTCTTTGCAATGATTAGTGACCAACTATGCAGATTTAGTAGTCACTTTTCTACAAATATTTCTGAATATACTTTCTTTGATAAAACATGCAGCTGCTGACATGATTTTTCATGTAAACATTTCACTGTGTATTACATTGCTTCTCTCAAAGAAGCCTTAACATTTTTATTTCTAAGAGACCACTCATTCTCCTCTGCAGGCTATGAAGCACTGCCCTAAGACAGAGAAACAAAAGGACACATAAGCAAAGCAGGAGAGCAGGCAGGAGCTGCACAAAGGACAGCTGAAGTCTCTTCCAAAGCCACTGTGGTCTTTACTCACATGAGGGTGTTACCGAAGTAAGTAGGAAGGTAGGGAAACATTTGTTGTCCTGTGTAGCTTCTGGAATGGAAGAGAAAGATTAACAGGTCAACTTCAAACATCCAGCCAGATGCATACAGCTGGTGTTAATCTGCATGACTCTTGTTGCTTGCAGCAGACCTCTGACAAATTATGATAGCCAAAGAGCTGCCCAGATTTTTATTACTAACATCACCTCAGCCTATTAATGCAGGGGAGAAAATAAATCAAATCCAAACTGCTTCTCACTACTACTTCTTGCTGTTTATATTTTACCAGAGCCACAAAACCCATTAAAGTTGGTTTCCATTTTGTTCACAGGCAATCAGTTCTAGACGCTTGGGGCTGCAGTATCTGGGGCTTCCAGTCCTACAAGGGACAATTACTTACTTAAAAGCAACTCTTTCCACTGGACATGGGCTTAGCTAGTTATACCATTTCTATTGATCTTGAGTTTTATAAAAAGCCTGCATGCCGTCAGCAAAATTATGCTTGGAGGCCAAATTTGGTTTAGCCTGGTCCTCACAAAGCAATAAACAGGAAACACTGACATAGGTTTACGGTAGTAAAACAGCGTGCTTTTTACAAGTGCATCTCTACAATGCCTGTCCAACTGAAGTAGCAAAAGGTCCCTTATACCCAGCAAATATCATCACCACATGCTGTTCAAAGATTAGAAACAGAGCTTGACTGACAACTCTCTGAGCATTATCTAACTGAGATTTTTCTATGGCACTTCTGCCTGAACAGCTGCCTTCCTATCACCTTAAAACACTAGTTCGTGGGAGGGAGAGCGAGCTTGCTGATGGCTCGTTATTTTAAAAATGGTCGTTTTCCTGCAGTAAGAAAAGGGGAAGAGAAGAGCTTCCTATTCGACCCACCACAATGCACTGAGCCCTTTCAAAACCCTTGCAGGCTCCAGTTGCTGTAGATGATGTAACACCATGAGACATCTGCCAAATAAATAAGCAAGCTCCAACATGCCTCCCTCCAAACCTGCAAAGCAATTTCCATCCAGCATGGGAACTTGCACCAGGGTTTAAACACTCTTTTCCATGTATCCCCTTCCACAAAGAAAATCTGTGCCCACTTCTACAGGAACATGCTTAATCCATGTGAGCAGATGTCAGTCTCCAAAGCTGAGAAAATTACTTTGTTCTTTAGGATCAGAGAGTTTAAAATGCAAGAAGGTGAAAAACTGTGATGAATTTGGTAACTTAAATCCTGAGAGGAAGCACCTGCTTTCTGAATAACCACCAATTAAAAGCCCAACGCTGTTTTATGCATCCATAAATTCAATGGGAACTTTTTTTTTTTTGCTAGCTGACAATGTATCAGCTATGATCAAAGAGCAACACAGCTGAAAAAGAGAGGAGGGAGCTGCCAAGAGCAAACGGCCCAAATCCTGCAGCACTGCTCCATGCAGCAGCTCTCAGACAAAAACTTTTGAGCTGGGGCTGCTCTGCAAGGATACACCGAACTCCACACAAGCTCCACCAACAACCCTGGAAGAACACCAGCTCAGCCCAGAGGTAGCTTTGGAGCCTGGATGCATGTCTCAGATGTCCAGCTACACCTCCCCTCTCCCTGCAAATGTCTCAGAGAAACAAAAAGCATCTCTCTTCACTGTACAGCAGGTAAAGGGATGCTCCAGTATGCTGCAGATAAAATAAGGCATCTGTCGGGTTAGTCACACCAGCACTGGCAGGGACGAGGAAGGGAAAACCAAGGTGACATACAACAAAACAAAACAACAAAAAAGGGGGGAGGGAAGAGGGAAGAGATTTTCATCAACAAGTAAACAAAAATAAAAGCCAAAGACATGCTAGAATGATCAGCTTGTCTGAAAGATTAGCAACTGCAACAACAAAAAAGAAAAAAAACCATAGCAATCCCCTTAGCTGCACAAGAAATAAAGCAGGCAGGCTTCTTATCACAGCCTCCTTGCCACCATGCCACCCAAGGCAAGAGGCAGAGGGACTGGAGCAGAAGCTGGACTGGACCCTCATCCTGCATTAGGCAGCAGCTTCAAATATTCACCCAGGTCCTGATCCACCTTCACGTTGGCTAAGAGACACTGCCATCAGTTGCTGGGCCAAGATGAAGTCACTCAGCCATTTATGGAGAACTCTTGTTTATCTTGTTGCACCACACACCTGGTGGAGCAAAGAGGACTTGGCAGGAGAGGGACTGTGTCTGTAAGGAGGTCAGGCAGGACCAGTAGTAGATCAGGAGCCTTCCTATGAAATTTTATCTGCATTACTACGCATGCATAGAGGAAGGCAGTTGGGAGTCTTGAAACATGCTGGTGTGAATGTTAACTATGGGTAGAACTCTCACTCTGCCACAATCGAAGTCCACATGATAACCAGGCCCAGGCCAGGTCCCCATTTCCCACTGCTTCCAGAGGGGCACAGAAAGCCCTGGGGAGAGGCTGCACTGGTCATAGTCCAACACTAGAGTCAGTGTCAGATTTGGAGAGCTTCAACTGCCACATGCTGAGTACAGACCAGCTCCTTGGGCACATTCACACCAAACTGTGGCAGCCTTCATGGAACATGCATGCCATTCCACATAAGCCAGCACCTGCCTTACCAGAGACATCTGCCCCTCAAGCACCTCCCTCTGACATGAGACATCTCCCTCCATCAGCCGGCTAGGGGCTGAAGAGCACAAGTGACAGACACACTGACTGTGTGCCCAGACCAGATCTTTATCCATCCAGGCCAGCAAGTCTCTGGCAGAAGCAGAGATCAAGTTTCCTGAACTAGAGAGCAACAGCAACGAAAGCCTGCTCTTCTTACCCATTCTCCTGCCCCTCTTGCAACAGAACCAGGGCCAGAGGCAGCCCTCACTTTGTGCCCACTGCCACCACCCCCGACAGAAAGCAGATGTGCTGCAGGCAAGGCAGGAGGTGTCATGCAATTAAACACCACATTGAAACACTCACGTGTAAAAGGACAAGATTAAGCAGACAGTCTCAGTTCTGAGATCTCCTACGTTTACCTTGCCTAAAACTGCCACTTCAATAATAGGTGTTTAACACAGAGGTTAGGATGTGCAGTTTTTAATGTGTTTTAATGTTTTTAAGGTCCACAGAAAAACAAATGACAACTTTTTTAAAATGTTAAGTTTTTCCAAGTAAATTAACTGAAGTTTGGCTGGAAGTTCTCCAGACAGTGTCTTCGCTTTTACATTTTCTGTATGAAAAATCTGTGATACCTGACTACATTGAGGTCAGAGTGCTCCAGTCTTCTCCCCCAAAGGACTGCCCTCAATCAGAGCTGCAGCCTTCTTAGTGATGCATTTTGTCTTATCTGCAAAGGCCTTTTCTTCTCTTTCGCTATTCTAGAAGCTCTTAGTGAAGCCCAAGCATCCCAAACAAGCACTGTAAATCCCCAGTCCCTTTTTTTCTGGTTTCAGAATGTCTGCGACAGGATGGTATCATCATACAGTACTTCTCCTTGAAAACATGCAACTCCAATTCAACAATCCTATTACATATGCTCCTAGCATTTGTACAGAAAAGATTTAGCTCTTAGCTCTCCATTGCTTTATCTCTTTTCATGTTTGCCAGTGCAGAAATTATCTCAGGCTATAGACAGGTCATGTCCAAATGCTTCTCCTATCTTTTTGTAAATCTGGGGGGAAAAAAGCAATCATCACGTAGCTTGCACTGCTCTGTCAAGCTTCCTACCTTAGCTTTCAATAGCCATCCCTCCAAAGAGCAGTAGGCACAGCCTGTTATGCTATCTCCCTTGAGCCCTGTCTCTAAGTGATGCTATGAAAAAGACAACGTGCCACATGAAGGGATCTGCTCAGTCCCTCATGAGGAGTGCAGGGCAGAGGGAAGTCATGTCACACTCATAAGGACTGGGATTGCTTCAGGAGTGATGGTAGTATGAATCTAACAGCTAAAGGGCAAAGAGCCAGTCTAGAGCAGAGTAGTCAGAAGGGGAGCTCCCAAGAGCAGAGATGACAAAGCGACAAAATGAAGGGAAAACAAGAAACACAAACACATATGTGGATAGAAAAAAAGAAGTCTTACAGTGATTTTCCCTAAAACCTGGGGCTGGGGTAATACCACACCAACACACCATGCTGCTGGCAGGAGGAATTCATCCCGTTCTGCTCTCTCCTGCCTCTCATCCCCACAAACTGCATGCACATTCTTAGCTCATGAGCACTGCCAGCTGCCTGTGGCCCTTCTCGTGCCCAAAAGTATTCATGCCAACTCACCGCTTCTGTCTCCACATCTCAGCAACACACCCACCTCTCACATAAAAACAATTTAGAGCTAGAAGACTTCTGCTTCACTTATTCCAAGTACACTGTTCCTACAGTCCTCCCCTCCACGATACATGTATACATTTCTTGAATCATCATTTCCCACATCTATTACTGAAACTTAGTTTTAATGCTGTTTTGTCATTCACCTACCAGGGATATCCTCTGTCTTTCGCTGCAATACCTGCTTCTGTCCTTTTGCCCAAGATCTGTCTCTTACCTCATCTCATTTTTAGCTCATATCATGCCTCCAACACATTCTTGACAACTCATAGTTTAGTCACTATTAGCAAGTCTAAACCAAATCTGTTAAGCATTTGCCAGCAAGACAGCTCTATCTCCGTGAGAACATCAGCCTGGCTTTCTAAAGATGCAGCTCTCAGCACGTCTGACACTGCAGTCCAGGGACAGCCCATGCAGCTAGCAGAACTCTCAAGAGCCTTGCCCTCTATGTACAAGTATTAATGTAACAGTTGTACTTACAAACACTTTTGATTCATATTGCAGCAGCTCTATTTGAGGAATGCTAACTGGAACATACATTGAGGAAAGGGAGGATTAAGACAAATGGGATCTGCAAGATGGCTTTGTCTGCACCAATCACCCCATCAACTTAATGTTTACAGCAACATTAAAACTGAAGTGTGGGAGATGTCACTCAGAGTACATTTTCACTATTAGTTCAAACTAAGACCATGAAAGGGACAGCACAACCTGAGGCTGCGCATTTCCACTAGCACCTAAGAACAGATGCAGCCATGTGTCCATCAAATCAAGCTGCCTGAAAGTACAGCTGATAAAACCAAGTAATTTTTCAGCCACATGGCCTGGGAGTGCCGGTAGACACAAGCAAGGCAGTAGAACAGCAAAGGAAGAGGTGGGATAATATTATCTCCTTCAACAGCAACTTAGTTCTAATGCATAAACAAACAAATCCATACCAAAAAACCAAACTAAACCAAACCAAACCTGGGTGCTCTGGAAAGTAAGCCAAGACAAATAGGGAGTAGGCTGCAGTTGGCTTCAGCCGTGCTCCCTTAGCATGACTGATGCTGCTCAGAACACTTTCTTCTCTGTTCTTCTTAACCAGCCTTTAAGCTGCCTTGCTGGTTTGGCTTCAGCACCCATGGCAAACATCCCATCTTGTCCTGTGAGCAGAGTATCCTACCCCACGCTGAGGCATTTACATTAATCAAACCAGAGTTTCACTAATAACATTGCCTGTAATCCCAGCCTATTTCCCCTGTGCAGCAGCATCAGCTCCTTTAACTGCACTGTTTTGCTCTATCCCTAGACCCCAAGGTGTGCCTTTTGCAGTACCTCACCCCTGACACACCACTTCCGACACCCATTTCTCATCCTCTTCCTCTCCCTGTCTCTCTTTCATCTAATACATTCCCACAAGCCTACAAACTCAGCCATTGTCTTCTCTTCTGAGCAGCACTGATCCTTGTGCCCACTTCTCACCCCTGCTCCCCTTAGTCACCCAGGTCTACTTACTGCACTGTGGTAATTCAAACATTATAATGCTGAGGAACATATAAAAGTCTCATGAAGGAAAAAATAGAATAAAATAGCTGTTTAATGTATGCCAAGCAGCTTTAAATCACAGCTTACATGTGAATCCAGACACCTGCAATTACAGATACAGTCCTTCTTCCCTCACCTGGATGCTGACCTCACTCTATCATTATGTCTGCTTTAGCAGTGCCCTCCAACAAGGTGACAGCTGTTCACTGTTTGCCTCACCTATCACCTGCCTGCCTTCCTCTTGGCTCCCACCAGCCATCACTCTTTCTGACTTCAGTCCTCAAGCAGCCACCACATGCCTGCACGGCCCCAGCTCTGAGAGGACTACAGCACAGGCACTGGGCAAGAAGAGAGCAACTGCAGCAGCCATAAACCCTTGCACTAGATTCCTGTCTTGTTACCATACTGAAAGGGCAGCTCCTCTGGCCAGCTCTGGCATTATTGCAGGCCCTCCATGGCATAGCAAACTGAGGGACTCACCCAGGAGCATGGCTGATGGTTGTCAAACAAGGCCATGGCAAAAGAAGCTGAATGTTTGAAGAGATGTGCCACAACTTGAACTGAAGCATCGCAGGCCTCAGGGAGAAAGTACATGATGTGCCATGATGTACCAAGAGTGTTTATGGGTAAGAATCAGGGGTCAGGCCAATGAGGTGGACGTCCTGATGGGCACCCCAAACCAGGGTGAAGAGGTATGTGGCGCAACTCTCGTGATCGCTGGCCCTTGTTCTCCTTGGGGACTTCAACTTCCCTGATGTGTGCTGGAAATGCAATACAGCAGAGAGGGAACAGTCCTAGAGATTCCTAGAGTGTGTGGAGGGTAACTTCCTGGCACAGCCTGCGATGGAGCCAGCTAGGGAAGGTGTCAGCTGGACCTGCTGTTTGTGAACAGAGAAGAACTCGTGCATGATATAAGAGCTGTGGGCCATCTTGAGCAGAATGATCATGAAATGACAAGAGTTCTCAGCTGTTGAAGAAGTAAAGAGGAGGTGTCAGCGGAACTGTCACCTGGGACTTTGGCCTGTTAAAAGAGACTGGTGGACAGAATCCCCTTGGAGACAGTCCCGAGGAGCAAAGGAGGCCAGGAAGGCTAAACAGTTTTCAAGAGGGAACTCTTAAAGACACAGAAAGAAGTCATCCCTGTATGCTAAAGACTAGCTGGCAGGGAAGAAAGCTAGCCTGGCTAAACAAGGAGGTTTGGTTGCTGCTGTAGGAGAAAAGGAGAGTTTATCATCACTGTAAGATAGGGCAGGGCACTCAGGACTACTGAAAGATTTTCATGACACTGTGGAGAGAGAAAATTAGAAGGGCCAAAGCACATCTGGAAATTAATTTGGCTTCAGGTGTTAGAGAATAGGAAATGCTTCTACAAATATATTAGCAACAAAAGGAGGACTAAGGAGAACCTCTGCCCTTTGTTGGGTTCAGGAAGAGAACATAATGGTCAAGGATGAAGAAAACACTGAGATACTCAACACCTTCCTTGACTCTGTCTTCAGTAGTAGAACCAGTTGCTCACTGGATATCCAGCCCTCTGAGATGAAAGATGGAGATGGGGAGCAAAATGAAGGGCCCATATTCCAAGAGGAGATGGTTAGTGACCTGCTGCACCACTTACACAAGTCCATGGGGCTGGATGGCATACACTTGAAGTTACTCAGGGAGCTGGTGGAAGTGCTCACCAAGCCACTTCCCATCATTTACTAACAGTCCTGGCTAAGTGGGGAGGGCCCAGTTGTCTGGAGACTGACAAATGTGATGCAAGAAAGGACAGAAGGAGGACCTGAGGAACCACAGACCTGTCGATCTAGCCTCACTGCTGAGGAAGGTCATGGAGCAGATCATCTTGAATGCCATTATGCAGCGTGTACAGTACAACCAGATGATCATGCCCAGTCAGCATGGGTTCATGAAGGGCAGGTCTTGCCTGACAAACCTGATCTCCTTCTACAACAAGGTGACCTGATTAGTAGGTGAGTGGAAAAGCCATGGATTTTGTCCATCTGGACTTTAGTAAAACCTTTGAGACCATTTCCCACAGCATCCTCTTGAAGAAACTGGCTGCTTATGTCTTTGATGGGTGAACAATCCACTGGGTTAAGAACTGGTAGGATGGCCAGGCCCAAAGAGTGGTGGTGAATGGAATTAAATCCAGTTGGCAGATAGTCACTGGTGGTGGTCTGCAGGGCTCAGCACTGGGGCCAGTTCTCTTTAATATCTTTATCAATGATCTGGATGAGGAAATTGAGTGCACCCACATTAAGTTTGCAGATGACACTAAACTGAAAGGGAGTGTTGATCTGCTGGAGGGTAGGAAGACCCTGCAAAGAGATCTGGACATGCTAAATTAAGGGACAGAGGTCAGTTTTATAAACACTTCAATCACAACAATGCTACAGGATTGCAGCAGAGTGGCTGTAAAGCTGCCTGGCAGAAAAGGACCTCAGGGTGCTGGCTGACAGCTGTCTGAACATGAGCCAGCAGTGTGGTCAGGTAACCAAGAAAGCCAAGAGCAGGTCTGTATCAGGAATAGTGTGGCCAGCAGAACCAGAAAAGTGATCGTGGCCCTCTATCAACACTGCTGAGGCTGCACCTCAAGGGCCATGCTCAGTTTTGGGCCTGTGTGGGGGTTCATATCTTCATCTTAGTATCAGGTGATAGGATAAGAGGAAACAGCCTGAAACTCTGTCAGAGGAGGTTTAGATTGGGTATCAGGAAACATTTTGTTATGGAAAGAGTGATCAGATATTGCAATAGGTTGCCAAGGGAGGCGCAGCGGAGTCACAGTCCCCGAATGTGTTCAAAAAAACATCTGGCCAGGGCAGTTTGGGACACGGTTTAATGGCCATAATGGTGTCAGGTTGATGTTTGGACTCAAAAATCTTGGAAGCCTTTTCCAGCTGAAACAGTTCTGACTCTATGATTGCTGTCATGCAGAAGACCAGACTGGATCAAGGTGTTCACCTTTGGCTTCTATTCTACAAGCAATTCTCCAGAACAAGAATAGCTCTTGCAAAAATACCTCCCAGCTGAAGAAGCTCATCTACGCTTATAGCAACATGAGCTTGCTTTCACAAGTACCTCTGGAAGATCCTCACTTCAAACAAGACTCATGGGCAAAGAACCAAAAGTACAGATGATCACCACCACTGCTCTGGTTTCAAATTTCTATAAATCTGTGTATCTAGTAGATCAGAGGAAAATCTATCCTCTCCTTGTATTTCCAGCTTTGCCTTCAAATCAGCCTTCCTGATATTACTGCTTCTCTTTCATTACTGCTCTGTCTCCTGATCCTCTCCCTGGCTCTGGCCTTCTATTACACCATTTGCTAAAATGCCAGCATTATCTTCTCATGTCCACCCAACCTTTTTCTTCAAACTCACTCTTTGTGTCAGTTTGTCCAAAGACACTTTCTTTCAGTTCATGTTCCCAGTTCTTTGACAGAGCTGTGAGATGGGAGTTTTTACAAGACTGAGTACATCCTTTGCAGACCAATGTAGCAAACAAATCCTCTCAAAACATGTGCAACAGCACCAAACATGACAGCAGTACACATCATGTTCACTATTTATATACATACACATTGAAATGCTTGTAAATGTTTTCTTGAGAGGGAGATGGGACCAGAGAGCTCTTCCAACCTACACAGTTCTACAATCTTGTCATCTTCTTGCAAGCAAAATAATAAAGACTAGAACTGGAAACAGCACTGCTCACTTGACAGCATACTGTTGTCTTCTCAGCTCTGCTGTAGCACCATGGTGTGACCTTTGCTGTGGCATTTCACTTCTCAAGAAATCACAGTTCATTCCTATTAATGAACACATGACATCAAAGGTCTTCTTTTGCAATGCATCCAGTAAGCTACCAATCCAAAACTGTGATGTAAATAAGCAGATAACTTCAACTATGCTTAAGACTGAGAAGAGAAGGCTCAGGGTAGACCTCATTGCTCTCTCTACAACTACTGAAAAGAGCTTGTAACCAGGCAGGGGTTCGTCTCTTCTCCCAGGCACCCAGTGACAGAACAAGAGGACACAGTCTCAAACTGCACCAGGGCAGGTTTAGGCTGGAAATTCTTCATGGGAAGAGTGACTGCTCATTGGAATGGGCTGCCTGGGGAGGTGGTGGAGTCACCATCCCTGAAGTATTTAAAAGGAGGCTGGATGAGGCACATTGTTTAGTTAATTAGAAGGGTTAAGTGGTAGGTTGGACTCAATGATCCTAGAAGTCTTTTCCAAGCTGGTTAATTCTGTGAGGAACATCACTAGTGTATAACATGGTATTATTGTATCACCTGAAAAAACACCCCAAACGTTAAACTCCTCGCTGCTCAAAAAACACGTCAGACTTTTCCCTTCCTTCAGTTCTCCTTGATAGAGTAAAGAAGGTTGACTTACGTAAATGTGCTATTTAAATGAGGTGGTTTTGACAGTCATTTTGACAGTCTCCTAAAGAGATGGAGCTGGCCATGACATGTGCTCAAAACAGAGAAGAGCTTTCGGGCTGAAAGCTGAGCCCCTTGGCCCCACCCCAGCACACAGTCACATGAGCAGGATGGACTGAGGCTACCAGGTCCACCACCATCGCAGCAGTACCAAGCACCACAGCTGCCTCTTTTGGTGCCAGGAAGACAAAGGTACTGTTACCAAGCAGACCAAGGAAACCAAATTCAGAAGCCTGTCTTGGCCCCAGCTAGAGTGTTGTCAATGGCAAGGAGCTCTGAAGTTCACTTTCTCATAGAAAGCAAAATTTAACTGTGATAGGAACTATACAGGGTCCGTCCTCTTTCAGGCCTGAAGATGCCCATGTCTTCCACTAGCATTTTCTGAAGGGACAATTTTGCCTCTAGAAAGTATAGAGCTCTTCAGTTAGCACAAGAGAGAGATGATGTTTAGTTTGATAATGTAACTGTCAGTGGGATTTTGAAATGTCACTCCCACACCTAGCAGATGCATTTGGCTCATTCCTCATTTTAGAAAAAAGTACTAAAGTTCCCTTTGTAATTGATGCAAAATGTTTCACAAGACTGGAGTTTTATTTTGGGGGGGGTGAAACAAAAACAAACCACCACCAAAAGCTCTCATTCCCTTTATATTGAACACATTTAAACTGCTCTACCCTTTTTAAAGATGCTTTTGCAGGGACAAACCATTTCCTTAAGAAAAACATATATGACAGAGAGCTGAACTAAAAATTCCCAAAACCAACACAAAAGAGGGAGCAATGTTTCAGGAAGGTGGATTCTCCACCTGTCATCATTGTTGGCCAAACATGAACATGTGAATAATGCTAGAAGGATGACCAAGACAAATGTTTGTATAATGAATGGAAGCTTGAAAAGTTAACTTGCTTTTAAACAAGCATGTAAGACAAGTCACAACTGGAATGACAGTGTGATAAAACAAATTAGAGAAGACACCATAAAGCCACAGGAGAAAAATATGAATTCCAATTAGATTTAGTACCTTATCTTACAAGTGGGGTCACCTAATAACTCAAGTATCAAAACTTATCTATTACATGAGCTGCTGTTGTTTCTTAGTATCAATCTTAAATCCATATAAAAATTGCCCCTTAAACATCACAAACTGCGTTAATTACATCCTTTTCACCCCTTCAAATTTATTCCTCCTCTTTAGACAAATGCACCTAGAAGAACAGGAAAAACATACAAAGAGCCCCAGATTTTCTAGGTCTTAGATCCAGAATATATGAAAACGTAGATGTGGAAAGAATATTTATTCATAATTTAATGTTTCATTTGGAAATAAAGCTTTGATTTTTATCCTGTGTTAATTAAATCTCTTCTTACTGCAGGTCCTGACATTGAATTTAATGGAAATTGGACCAGGCTGCTATGAAAACTGTGATGACATTTTCTATATACCCATATGTTGGTCTTTAACTTCTTCAGCTAAACATATTGGACTTGATTCCTAAGGCTGGAATAACATCATTTAGCCTCTGTTCTACCATGCAAAGTTTAAAAGTGAACTCGATAGGTTTTGCTATTTGTTCTAAAACTAAACCAATGCTCATTATTATCAGCATTACATTCAGCTTGTTCTCAGAAATCATCACAGCCCTCCAAATGGTTCTTTTTTTTTCACAAGTGGGAGCTGGTTGAATTTCTTTCTTTGCAAAAACTCACTATGTACAAATGTATCAGCCCATGAAATGGTTGCCAACACTTGGTAGAGAAATGAAGACAAGCATACCCTGTACTAAATCCTATGCTGTTGTCATCCTCCACTACACAAACACTTGGCTGGCTTCCATTAGAAAATTTATGCACTAAAATTAGCTCTCACAATTGCAATCAATTGCAACAATCAAGCGTAAGTAATTCAGGATTAAAAAAAAAAAAGAGAGAAGAGAGAGAGCACAGCAAACAGTGTTACAGCACTGCAGTGGCTCCTCTATTTATTTACAATTATGTCCACTACAGTCGTTCCATCCAGCACTCATAAGCCTGCAAGCACGCAACCTGTCAATTAATTCCTTACCAAGAAGCTTCCTTTTGCTTCTGCAAAGAAGATTTTTGCCTTTGTCTCCTCACACTCCAGCTTTATCCAGCACCTCTTGAGCTGCTTCACATATGCATGCCCCTTGTCCCAGTTTCTGCACACAAATGACCTGGGCAGTGCTACTCTTTCCACCATTCCTCACCCAGAACCCATCTGCACAGTGCTAAGGGAGGGGATGGTGCAGCTCTGCACAACCCTCCATGGGACAACCCACTCCTGGCTCTATAGATTCTTTCCAGGGCTGATACCTATCTCTGGCAGTGACTGTTGAACAGCAGAGCAGGTCTTCCAGGAGGGGCAGGGAAGGACAAGTCTCCAAAGCAGGACCAGGGCTGCCTGTCACCGGTACAATTTGCAGAGTGGGGATGTGCAGATCACCACTTTGAAAACAGTAGCTTATTTTTTCACTACAGTGCATGGAGGGGTTTAGGGTTAAAAGGCACCTTACCAAATAACAGCAAAACATCAGGAACACTCCTCAAAAAGATCTGCATGACTGTGAATGACTTTAAGACAGCCACACAGTGACTTGATCTGCATTTTTCTAATCATCCTCTTCAACCCAGATGGTGTAACTGCGTATGGTACAGTGCCAGAGCAGAACTCAGTACAGATTTTTCCCCTTTGAAATAACAACTCATGAAACTAGTAATAAATGTTATATTGTTTGGAACGAAAAGCAGATAATGTATATAAACTTCTGGAAACTAAACACATATGGCAAGAATACACTACAAAATAGAGAAAATGCTAGAGAATGCACAGAATGAATACATCCTCTCTGTAATTCAGTGTAAATGTTACATCTGACTGTCTCTTCTCTCCTGCATGCATACAAGTAAATCAGTGTTTGGCATCCCACTTTAATCTGAGCAATCATCCATCTTCTATTATTAAGAGAGTGGAACATGTTCCTTACGAGGAAAGGCTGAGGGAGCTTGCGGAACAAGCCATTTGGGACAAAATACACAAGCCAACAACACAAGTTTAAGATTTTCCATGGGCATCACTTAGCTTTAGTCCAAGTCAGTTACATCAATGGCATTGATGAGAGGACAGTCTGCTCAGCAAGTTTGCTGACAATCCCAAACTGGGAGGCTCGGCTGATGCACCTGAAGGCTGTGTGGTCATTCATTGAGACTTGGACAGATTGGAGTGCTAGAAGGAACCTAATGAGGTTCATCAAGGATAAGTGCAAAGTCTTGCATCTGGGAAGAAAAAACAGATAAAGGGAGGTTCTCTTCCCCCTCTACTCTGGTGAGGCCTGACTTGGAATATTATGTTCAGTTTTGGGCTCCTCCATTCAGGAGGGACAGGTTTCTACTTAAAAGGGCTACAAGGATGATTAAGGGGCTGGAGCACTGCTCTATGAGGAGAGGCTGAGGGACCTGGGACTTTTTGGTCTGGTGAAGGGAAGACTTAGAGGGGATCTAATCAATGTTAACAAATATATGAGGGCTGGGTATCAAGAAGGAGGGGACAAACTCTTCTCAGCTGTGCCCTGTGATAGGGCAAGAGGCAGTGGATATAAACTACAGCACCTCAACATGAGGAAGAACTTCTTTACTGTAAGGGTCACAGAGCACTGGAACAGGCTCCCCAGAGAGGTTGTGGAGTCTCCTTCTCTGGAGACTTTCAAGATTGTGTTCCTGTGTGACCTGCACTAGATTCTGTGGTCCTGCTCTGGCAGGGAGGTTGGACTCAAAGACCTCAAGAGGTCCCTTCCAACCCTAACACTCTGTGATCCTGTGAAGTCCACAATGTCATTTTTCACTGACATCCTTTTTCATCATAAAATTCAGGTTCACAACTCATATCAGATAAAGTGCAAGAGGTCTCTCAGCAAAAAGTTCAGAGAACCAGCTGAGCCTTCAGCAAAGTCTACCATTAAAAAAAAGGGCATGATCAAAAATGGATTTAGTGTCACACTTGTTCATATGATACTAAATAAAAGCTGCTATCTAGCACATCTTACCTTTATTTTATTTTCTCATTGAATGCACTTCTCATTCAAGACCAGGGCTAAGCTGTTTAAACAGTCAAGGTACTTTGTAAGCTATTTCCCTCTTGCAAGCCCAGGCAAGAGAAACCATCCCTTCAAAACATGGCTGCTCCTTGGAAACTGCAGGGCAAAATTTGTAGAGTAAATATGCTTTGTCATGGCATAAAGAGCTTCATGCTTAGCATTTCAGCACAGCATATTCCATGATTGTTTTTCTCTTCCTCCCTCTCTGAAGTGCGTATCACAATGGATTCTACCATCAAAGTCTCATCAGTTTGGCTTTTTTTTTTTGCTTATAGACTGAGTTGCACCTGAAGGTTGAAGTTTCTGTGCTCCTCCACCCCTCCAGGAAAACTAGCTGGCATCAGAAGAAGGTGACTCTCAAAAACAATAACAGAAAATAAAAGAATGAATCATAGAATGGTTTAGGTTGGAAGGGACCTCAAGGATCATCCAGCTCCAGCCCCCTGCCACAGGCAGGGACACCTCCCACTAGAGCAGGCCGCCCAAGGCCTCATCCAGCCTGGCTTTAAATGCCCCCAGGGAGGAAGCATCCACGACCTCCCTGGGGAACCTGTTCCAGTGTCTTACCACCCTCACTGTAAAGAACTTCCTCCTAACATCCAGTCTAAATCTCCCCTCTTCCAGCTTAAACCCATTCCCCCTCGTCCTAACATTACTAGACCGTGTAAATAGTCCCTCCCCAGCTTTCCTGTAGGCTCCCTTCAAATACTGGAAGGCCACTATAAGGTCTCCTCGAAGCCTTCTCCTCTCCAGGCTGAAGAGCCCCAACTCTCTCAGCCTGTCCTCATAGCAGAGGTGCTCCAGCCCTCTGATCATCTTCGTGGCTCTCCTTTGGACCCGCTCCAGCAGTTCCATGTCCTTCTTGTATTGGGGGCTCCAGAACTGCACACAGTACTCCAGGTGGGGTCTGACGAGAGCAGAGTAAAGGGGGAGAATCACCTCCCTTGCCCTGCTGGCCACACTTCTCTTGATGCAGCCCAGCACTCGGTTGGCTGTCTGGGCTGCATGTGCACACTGCCGGCTCATGTTGAGCTTCTCGTCGACCCAGACCCCCAGGTCCTTCTCCTCAGGGCTGCTCTCAGCCATTCATCACCCAGCCTGTATCTGTGCCTGGGATTGCACCGACCCAGGTGCAGGACCTTACACTTGGCCTTGTTAAACGTCATGAGGTTGGCCTGGGCCCACCTCTCCAGCCTGTCCAGGTCCCTCTGGATGGCATCCCTGCCCTCCAGCAAGTCAGCTGTGCCACACAGCTTGGTGTCATCTGCAAACTTGCTGAGGGTGCACTCAATTCCTCTGTCCATATCACTGACAAAGATGTTAAAGAGCACTGGTCCCAGCACTGACCCCTGAGGAACACCACTTGTCACCGGTCGCCAGGTGGACATTGTGCCATTGATCACCACTCTCTGCATGCCACCATCCAGCCAATTCCTTATCCAGTGAGTGCTCCACCCATCCAGTTTGTGCTTTTGCAGTTTGGTGACCAGGATGTCATGTGGGACAGAGTCGAATGCCTTACTCAGGTCCAGGTAGACGACATCAGTTGCCCTTCCCCTGTCCATTGCAGCTGTGACTACATCATAAAAAGCCACCAAATTTGTCAGGCATGATTTGCCCTTAGTGAAGCCATGCTGGTTACCGCCAGTCACCCCTGCCTGGTTTTCCATTTGCTTTTGCAGAGCCTTCAGGGGGATAAAAATTTTTTTTTTTTTTTTAATATGAAAAGCTTTTCAGTTGAGGCATGAAAGCATCTTCTCAAAGAGAAAGCCCAAAAGATCTATCCATCCTATGGTAATTTACTTGGGATCAGATATGCCTTGGGAAGCAGAGGAAGAACCCAGACCCAGGCTCCCACTCTCCAGCCAAGACCATGCTCATGACTCAAGTCCAGAGCAGCTTCTTTACTCCCTCTGTGATTCAAATCCCATTTTAAATCCAAGTATAGTGAGAACATTTCTGATTTCTTCAAGTTTTATAGGAGAGAATTTACATTTTCAACACAACTGCAATTAAAAGTTATGCATAAAACACAAGGATGATGTCAGGTTATTTAAAATTCCTCATTTGGAGTTTGCATTAAAAGGAAAAAAACATCTATGGAAAGATTGTTGTTAAAAATGCATGAGCTATAAGGGATAGTTTTAAATATAGCAGGAAAAGGAGATGGCTAGAGGAAAGGATTTGGAGGAGAAGTGAAGCTGATAATCAGGAAAGGGGAATATAACAACATGCCAGACTGCAGAATGCCCTCCAAAAGCAATGAAAAGATAATCACTGCAAAAAGCATTGCCACAGCTGAAGATTATCAGCAGCTAAACACATCTCCATAAATTCTCATGCTCCTGCAGTGCTATGGAAATGCAATGATATCCCAGATAATGGAGTTTTCTCAGACTAGAGAGGCAGGGAAAAGAAAATGGCCATACTGCAAAAGCAGCTTAAAATATTCCCTGTGTTAATAAGCACACACAAAAAAAAAAAGGAAGTAGAAACTTATACACCCATGTTCTGGTAAAGGGAAGCCCTCACTAATTTGCCACCTCACTCCTCAGTCTAAGAAGTGTCCTGCATGGCTGCCCCAGGTACCACAGGCAAAAAGGTCCAAGAGTAGCCACTTAAGTAGATAACGTCAAATGTGGCATGGCAACCAAGGCACTATGCATCTTTCAAGATCAGGTGCTCACTGAGCATATGATCATTCAGATAAGCTGTAAACAAAATCACACAGAGAAGAAATACTTTGGCTTCAAAGGCAATTTTCTTCAGCATCTGAACACTGCAGGAATTTCTCTCATGTCTCAAATAGCATCACTCCATGCACAAAGTCAAGTCCACTCCTGGCATGGTTGGCATGGTTTATTTTTGTCTGACCATTACTAACAAAACAACAGCCTTTAACCACTGAGAGAGACTGCAGTACAACATCCCGAGGTTCAGAGAGGCTCTGCAACGACGGGATAAGCTATTTTTGGAAATCTATCTGGTTGCTAGGGCGAATTCTTCTAATGATGTGCACCATCCACCAAACAGAATCTGGTTTGCAAGTCAGGAGAGGAGGAAAAATTAAAATGAGAGATGACTAATAAGGGTAGCAAGAGAAACCAAATGAAATGCCATGCTATACAGAAACGTGGTTACAGCTTCCATCAAGACTGAGCTGAACTCCTACGTGAAACACGCCTGGTTGTTTTGAGCCAAGAAAGCCTAGATCGCAGGCTTCAAAGAAATTTCAAAGGGTTGTACAAGGCATCCTGCTGGCCCCAGGGCAGGATTAACTATATCTAAACAGTACCTTATGCAGGGCATACCACTACTGAATCATAAGCATTTGTTCATACAGATCTCTTGTATCGATATTATTTGCTTTTTACACAAGGGAGCAAATGAGGCAGAAATGACGCAGTTAGCCCCCAACTGCACACTAAGTCTCCTGCAAAATGAGGACATCACTCCGGATGCTGAAAAAGCCACAAATAACCAATGGATCCATCTTCTAGGAGCTACATGCATGGATACTGTCTCATTTTCAAAATCACAGGAGTCTCGACTCACATCAACCTGTTACACATCTGGATTGTCTTACGGATTTTATAAAAGGCCATGGCAGTCTTTCTATTTAAATTCCAAACTTCCAGCTCAAGAAATGTCTTTTGAATGTGTAACAAGGCAAAGATGATACAGAAGTTACAAATGGAGGGTGAGGGGGAAATTATAAACTATTTTCCATTTTCTCCATGAACAATGAAGAATGGAAGTTTACATGCTAATGTTCAAGAACACCAGCTTTGGATGATGCAAAGTTGAAAAAGTTGTATAATTTATACCTTACTGCCCTGTCATCTGGTCTGCTTTGCAATGACATCAACTGAGGTGGATTATAAAGCATGCAGATCAACTTTAGGAAACCACCACACTCTTCTTGGGAGCTGAGCACTTGTGTGTCAGAAGAAAGGTTCTGTAATCAAAATATTATCTCCCTTACAATTGAGAACAGAGAATATTTAATTAAGATTAAAACTGCTGAGGAGAGAATTATATAATAATGTCACTTAGACCTCACAGTCAAATGAACAGTGCCTACCGGGAGTGAATCAAATTTACACATACCTCACTGGTAACAGATAGTACTACCAACACAACCCAGCATTAGACCTGAATTATTGTGCTCTTTTCCTCCATTTTGACTTCTGAAAAAAAAAGTTTCAAATTGATGAAACATTTAAACACTGCAGAGATCACAGACTAAGTGAAATTCGTAGAGCCACCAGACTTAAAGATTACTGCTGGAATCTGGAGGAACGATGCTAAGAGCAGAATGACTACCAAGTCTGAAGCAGAAACCTCGGCCACAGGTGATGGATAGAGACATCCAGCAGGACAGACACTTCTGCCCCAGTCCCGTGCACATTTCACAGGCCTCTGGTCAGCAGGGGTTGCAACTCTCTTCAGAGTAATAACCCAGCAACATATGAGACACCAGTTCATTCTCCTGTGCCAACACAGTATACCCCCAGCTCCCTGCCTTTATGAAAGAGCAGTTTCCATATGAAGGTCCACCTGACTCATTTATCTTTGGAATGCAGATTCCCTGCACACATGTCTGCGACGGAGACCCCCTGCAAGGCTCATCCCTGCCCACTGAGTGGCACAGCCCCACCAGAAGGAATAGACATGGGTCTCCAAGGAACAGGCCAGCACAGCAAACCGGGCAGCCAGTCCTTCCTGTTTCCACTCAATATGCAGAGCTTCAATGCCATCCAGAGCTGAAGCAGCAGCCCTCCTTTTGCCCCTCTGCTCAGAAAACAAATCAACTCTTACTATTCAGAGCTCAAACTGCAGCTGCCTTCAAACCCTTACCAAGCATCACCATCACAAGGTTTTGCACTCTTCCAGCTGCCTCCCAAAAACCTCTTCAAATGGGACTGCTTTGTATGTGGAATTTCCCTAGCCAGTCACAAAAACTTGGCAATTCTCCATATCCACAGTGCATTCTGCTATGTGAGCTCCAGTCAAGTCACCTGCTCCTGAGTTTCTGCAGAGATCCAAAGATGCTACTCAGGCCCTGTAAGGACCATACTTTGCACATGGGTGCACACACATGTAGCAGTTTAAAAAGTGGTCTTCTGCACCTTCAGTACTATTAAAGAGGCTAATGCCCTTTTTTTTTTTTTTAATAGGGCTTAAATGCCACTGAAATCTAAGATCATAAAGAGAAAAAACACATGTGCACACACTCCTAAGAAACCAAACATCTTTTCAAAACAGGATTTCTCTGACATGTTGTTGAAGAAAGCATTTTTATTCAAAGGAGCAGAAGACTTCAAGAAGTTTGTCAGTAAATACTTCTGTTTTACACACGTTTAAACACTGGCTCAAAAATAGCAATATGGTGATACAAGAGGATAAAAAGACAATAAAAAGCCATTTTAGATTACATTATATATGCACAAGTGATATCTGCATATGAACACCTATGTGGTGCATCACAAGGTATAGCTTTTCTTAAACAACTTCAGGGGAGTTTGGTCACACAATGATCTACCTGTACAGAAAAGACTGAAGGAGAAGATAATCTCTAAGCCAAGCGCAATCTATCACAAACAGGAGACCTATCCTATGGACAAAGATCAGACAGGGAATGAGGAGTTTCACTTTTTATTTCTTCCAACAGTTACCTTCTGAGCAGCCCCATTACATCTTCGCAGGCCTCTGCCAGTCTTCCAGTTGTCCTTAGAGGCAGGCTGGCAACTTATTTATGGAAAGGGTTCATCTTAGCTATGGGTGTGAGCATTTACCTGCACTAAGGTCTTCATCTCCCTCCAAAGGGCCCCACAGACAGATAAACTGACTCCTCCACTTCCTGATGAAGGGAATATGGGGTCAATAAAGATTGAGGGGGAATTCACCTGTCGTTTTACTGGATTGCATAACTGGTTAAAATTTTCCTAGAGCAGCAGGAAGCTTCTGAGGACACAAAACGCACAGCTGCACAAATGTAAGATTAGAGAAGGAGAATGGAAGGTACCAAAAGGTCTGAGGTGTTTCCAGTGAAATACACAAGTGGGCTCACCCAGTGTCCCAAGTACTCTGATTTTAAAAGGTGCTTTAATCTGCCTTAAATCTATATAAACAGAGAGCATGGAAACAGTTGCATAGTGCAGCCCAGGAAAGAGGAAAACTGGTATCATCTTTCACTTTGTAACTTCGTGTTGGAGAGGAGGGAGAAGGAAAGAAGGAAGTAAAGTAACCACACTCAGCATCACACCTTGACCTGAACAGGCCTGCTGCTTTTGTTACATTGGCTCACCAGGTAATTAAATCCTTTATAACAGCTACTGATCTGCATCAGACAGTGTGTACAATGGCCAGCCAACTTCTGTAAGTTGTACAAACAGCTGCTGCCTATTGCAAAACAGCTTCAGCAGTGCTGTACTATGCCAGACTGATGGCCAGCTTCGGCCCACGCTAGCCATAGAGCCTTCCATGTGGAGGTTCAGTGCCATATGGGGAGCAAAGTGGTACCCTGGTGTCCAAGGTACAGCCTGCCCTGGGCTGTTCAGGCGACCCTGCAGTTCAACTAAAGCTTGGATGCCATATGCGTTTCTAGAAGAGCAGTGGAGTTGACGGAAAGGTCAGTCTGTGTTTCTGCACTTCTGGTTCCACCCCTTCTCCCTCAGCTGCAGAGTTTCTAAATTAATCTGGATCTTTAGGCTTGTCAGCTTTTATTGCCATTCCTTAAAGAAAAGCCCAGCTTTCACACTACAAACTACAAGGCTGAAATCCCCAGACAAGTTTAGTAAGTGCTTTCTGCAATTTGCCTCTGCCCTTATTCATCCGAGTGTACTCCCTTAAGTGTCTCCTAAAACTCCAAGATAGGAAATGCGCTTAGATGCTTCATTTTCTCCTCCCTGCAACATTTTAATCAAAACGCACAAGCCAGCTAGATCCAGCAGGCAGGGGGCAGATGGGAACAGCACCACTTTGTACAGATTGCACTCAACAAGTCACATCAGCGGGGTGCAGCCTGAACCAACACCCCCCTTCTTCCCCAAATCCTGACCTCTGCTACTCAGAGGTCTCTGACTTGAGGATGCCAGAGGGCAAGAAATCCTGCTTCTGTACAACAAGACATTGTTAAAGGGAAAATTCCTCAGCTTTTTCCTTTCCTCTAAATCCTTGACAAGGAGATCTGTGTGTGTATGGCCCACAGCAGAAGTAATCCTATGCCTGTCAAAATCAAACAGGAATTTACTGACTAGCTCTCATGCACTGCAGGGACTATGTCAAAGCACAGAAACTTACACTGGCTGTCCTGTGACAATAACACCTTTTCTATTTTAGTTTCATTTAAGTACACGAGGGGAAAAAACAGATTAATAAAAATGTATATAACCAATAACTGGAAACTTTCTGTTAAACTAATCAGAGCACTATACCTGGGCAGGGGCTTCCTAGGACACAGTAACCAAGCAAACAGAGCCCACCATCAGCTCCTGGCAGGATCAGCTGCTTGGCTGCAACAGCACGCATCAGTTAGTGCTGGCAATTTACAACTGGAAAGTATTTGGGGGGGGCTGATTAATTGCTACAATATGAAATTTCCATGCCTTCATTTTAAATTAGCAGCTTTGCAGTTAGCAAAAACCCGAGGGAAAAAGAGGAGGGTGGGGGCAAGGAGGGGTCAGGAAGGAAGCAACCCCTCTCAGATATGGCTGAGGCCAGGAAGCATTCTCAGAGGATGCTCCCTTTTTTGCAAGGATTCAGCTTTCCACACTTTTAGGCTGTGCAGAACACACCAGGGGTGGGAACTGATGCAGGGAAGTCCTCCAGAGCAAGGCTGGTGTCCTGGAGGCATGCAGCACTGTGGAGGGAACACAACGCCCACAAGATGGATGGAGGCAACACCATCCATCCCTACTTCCTCACTTCCCTCCTCTTAATAGTCTCCAAAAAAAAAGGAAAAGTGAGGGTTACACAGCAACTCCAAAGCTGCAAAAACTCCTGCTTTGCACCCTACTCCTCACCCAGCCCCTGGTGCCACAAGTAGTGACTGCCTTAAAAAGTGGGGAGCGACAAGAGCCACCTTCACCTTACTTGAGTGCCACTGACAGCCATGGGAAAATCCAAGTCCTCTGTCAGGGGCCAAGCTCACCATTGGCCCAAAGCACTGGGACTCACTCCACAGACATGCTACTGATGTCGCAGGCTTCACACTGGGATGCTAAGGTCCAGTCCATCAGCAGAGGAGCAATTTGCACTCACTGCTGAAGCGGGAACTAGAAAACTCTATCACATTTGCATCTTTGCTCCTGAATGGAGCAAAGCAAGACAGTGACTTTGTTGTCACCTGCCTTGCATCCCTTCCTCTCCAATCCACATACAGGCAGTAGGCTTATTTCCAACACAATTGTGATACTAACTCAGATGAACAAAAACTCTCACCCCCTCACTCTGGAGGAGAAGGGAGAATTCAGAGTTCAGTCTGCCACTCTGCTGCTGCCAGTGCCATGCGGGCCACCAAGCACTGGGTAATTTCACACTCCATATGTGCAACAATCAGGAAGCACCAAGAGCACAAGGCTAGAGGAGCTAGCCATAGTAGTGCTATGGGGAAGGAGAAGCAGCAAAACAACATCCACAAGTAACCTGTCACATGCAGTCTTTCCAAGATGCCATAATGCCCCTGGACATGCTCCCAGCCCAAGATGAAAGGCACATGGAAGGCACGTTAGCATCACCCACTTTCACCTGTAGTACTACTGGCAGTGATAAACCCAGAACACAGCATTCACCACCAGGCAGCCCACAAGCTCCAGGATCCCACATGGCAACAGGCAAGGTCTGGGCAGCAAACCCAAGGGCACAGTACACAACGATGGCTGCATCCCATACTCAGCTCAGCACAGTGACTCTGTCCTGTCCCCCCCAGCCTACAGCCACACTGCTGGGATCTCTGTCTCTGGCTGGGAAATTCACTGGCATGTTTCTGCAATTGCTGCTAACAGGGACCCACTCCAGGCATGAGAACAGGGTGCCGGCAGAAGAGCCCTCAGCAGCGCTCCGTGACGCACACAGTAGGTGCATTGACCATCCTCTTGCCTAGGACAAGAAATCTCCTCCTTTTAAGGAGATTCACCAGTGGGAACGCTGCACTGCCAAGCCTCAGATATTAAAACCTTGAGGTCTACTTTCCCAAGGGTTTTGGGGGGATGTTTGTTGTGGTTTTTTTTAACAGCTGCTGGGTCCACGTGGCAAATTTTAAGCATGCAAAACTCAAATCCTCATAATTAAAAGAGGCACAGAAATACAGGGAACACACAATGACATGTTAGACACCCACACACTTAACCTGTAGAAGTCTAAGAGGTTCGTAGAAGTCTAAGAGGTTCATGTCCCAGAAGTAGTAAAGCTTTAATGGGTTCTTTCTGGAAAAGATCTCAGTCACTAAAAAAAAAAGTTTAAAAACCACGGTCTGATACATCATTTTTACTCACCTGAAAAAGACTTCTTTATTTTTCAAATGTCCAACATCTTCCAGATGAATGTAGCAGCTCTGGAAAAGGAGAGTTTGATGGTGCTATTTGCAGAGAGAGATACCTCAAAAGAAGAGGGTCTGAGTTTTTCCTCTGTGTAGTCCTGTTAACAGGTTTTGGACTTCATGATTTCCCCAGCTGGCTGCTTCTTAGCAGAAGGATCTGGAGATGAGTTGTGGAGCAGCTCTGAGACAAAGATGAGGCGACTCCCAGTGGAGCTAGGCTCTGGCAATCAGGGGTGCAGGACTGATGCACCAAACGACCGCACTCCAGGTCAGGTACCAGCACGCTCCCCTGCACAAACAGCAAACACATTGCTGAGACAAGTGCAGCTTTCAGCTATGGTGAGATGTTTCATTTGTGTTTTATGTAACCATTTATGACTGTTATTCAATTATGAAGGAGAGCTTACCATGGAAACTGCAAAGAGGTATTTTGTTTAAGATACACAACACACTTTTAAGTAAGAGCTGTTCACCTCTACTATGCAAACATTTGAACTGCATTCAAGGTGTTACATTTAGATACCTCTCCCAGAAGACAGCCAGTCCTACTTGGAGGCTACGCACTGCATGGTACACTTTAAAACAAAGAACTTTAACGTTTTGCCTCCTCAAACCTAAAAAGCCAGGTGAAACGGAATCGGTCAGCTCCCATACGTGGCCAATGTAGGGTTCACCAGGAAATGCCATTTTCCGCTGAGGCCCCACAGGATTCTAGCAGGCTCAGCAGGCTGCCAGCCTACATCAGTCCCCCAAACTGCTAAGCCTCAGGGACCGGTCCCAATCCTGTACAGCCCACAGTCTGTTGGTAAGTGACCTAGTAATCCAATTAGGCAGCAACACAGTCTGTCTAAAGACATAAAACAAAAGGAAACAGGAAAGGGAGAAGTAACTAGAAAGAAATTATGCCTAAAGCAAAGCACATCCTCATTACTACCCTAATCTGCAGCTGCAAGGAGGAGCTTAGCTGGGTACCCAGTGCCTGGGAAAGGGAGACAATTTGCTACATAAAGCCCAGCTTGACCCCCAGTCTGGAAACCCCTGTCACTAAACACAAATGCTGCTAACTGTGTGTACGGAAGACCTGGCAGTGAAGAGATGATAGTCCTCTTCAGCCAGCCTGGTCAGTAAATAGAGTCATCATTTCTCCAACCCAGCTGTTCAAAGTGCTTCTCTGGTCTTTATTATATCACACTGAACCATTGTCAGGTGTGTTATCCAGAAAGTCATGTGGCTGCAAAGGGACAGGGGAGTGACACCAAAATTACTTCTTTTGAGCACAGCAGGGTGGTAGAGGCTGCTCCCATAAGCACTTTCTCAGGATGCCCAACCCAACTGCCCAAACTCAAAGACTATCTCATGCTTTTCGTAGGAGACCCCGAATCTATCAAACATGAACAAGTGCACACAAAACCACCCATTCAGTTTTAAAGATCAGAACCTCTGGGAAAAGAGGGGAAACACGGTATTTTAAAGGCACTGTGAAAAATACTACAACTGCTAAACCACGGCTTTTGGTTAAAACAGATGTTTAAATTGCCAGCATTCTTCGCACACTTAAGAACTGAGCACGGCCAAAGTTTTTAAAAACACATTTTAAGCAACTTCCTAGCTGAGCTCTGACTTCCTCTGGGCCCTAACATAAGTACAAACTCAAACACAGAGCAAGAGATCTCAGCTGCCAATGAATTTGTCTGTGGATGTGAAAGCTCTAAAGCACACAAACTATCATATCAGCTTCCATGCTGGAGGCCCAAACAACAGCATTATCTGAGGTTTTTTTGGGAGGAAAAAAAAAAAAAGCCTTATAAATGCCATTGCTGTGGAAAATTAGCATTTTTAACAGGAAAATAAACATAAGGCTTGTTTTAAATGCTGATAACTATCAGCATGTCAGGGTTTGGTTTTTTATGGTTTCTCCATTATCATAATAAAAGCGTGCTGAGCATCTTGGTTGAACTGCAGGAGTTAAACAATGCATAACATCCAGACTTCTTAGAGATAATTTTGCAAACAAAGAGTAACAAGGATGTCGTTCTACCACCGATTTTTTATATGAATATTTTTGATAGCACTTTAAGTTGGCAGAGAGATCCAGCTATTTTATCAAAATGGACCTGCTATCCAAGATCAAAGCTGGAAAGCCAGCTAAGGTAGGGAGCTGGGCTTCCATCTCTGACTTACAAAAATCCTTCTCCTGAATATTATCATACAGGATTAGTTTTTGCTCTATATTCTGTGATATGACACTGCATGGTGTCATCAATCACTAAGGCCACCTCTCAGTAGCTGTTTGCCATGCTACCAAAGAATTTTGGCTGAGTGCGGCCAGGCCATGTTTTGAGACAGAGTAGTTCCTGCAACTTGTCCAGCTCCCATGCCAGGGGCTACTCTGGACCAGAGAAGGCCCAGAGGTAGCCGAATTGCCTTCACTGCCTGCGATCAGACATAAGGCTGTGTCATGAGGCAGCTGAAGCCCATGCCTGCACAGCCACAGACAGGTTTTCCCACCCGAAGGATGGCTCAATATTTGGTACAGGAACTCTCCTGTGCCCCAGTATGAAGGGTTGCCCAAAGGCAGCATTAGTCTCCTACACCATGAGGAACACAGGCTCTGGCACACAGGGAAGCCCCAAAAAGTGCTCCCATGTGTTGCCTGCTGCGGTCAGCCAGCAGCAGGCAGGGAGGGCCAAGTTGCTTATAATTTGCGCAAGCAAATACTGAATGCCACAAATTGGCCTGAGCCTCAAGGCAGTCTCCATGCTGTCAGCCACAGAAGTGTAGGGAAAGACCAGTTTCACAGTGAACAAAAGACTTTTCCATCTTCTCCATAGATGATTTGCAACGCAAGCCTGAAATGTCAAAACTTGACTCTTAATTACCAAAGTCAGCACTTGATGACTCCAGTTACATTTCCACTGAGTTCTGAAAATTGGATTCTCCACTACACTTGGCTATGTTTAAATTAGGTTCTTACCTCGTTTGTGGTAATTACTTTGACAAACCAAATTGAAACAGTTGAGATTTCTAAAATTCTACTTGAAAATAGTGGGCATTTAAGAACAAAAATTTCCTTAAGCCTACTGCCATCCACACTTTTAATCACTCTCTCTTCAGGACACAGGAATGCAGAGGGTTAAAAAATGAGAGAAGTACAAAGGTCAGTATTTTGACAAACTGCAGTAGTAACAATGTGTTACTAGTAGGAGGCAGTGGTTTAGTTCTAGGATAGAAACTCACTGCCTTATCCCCCTGTGCCACAGAAATAAGCTTCTAGCATTTATCCTAAAAGATAATAAATTAACTCTTCTCAGGCTCACCATCACCAGTACGACAGAGGACTCCAGCAATGAGGAGATTCAGTTGTGTATTTATTGAGAAGGAATACGTTCCTCAGAACAGCTTTCTAATCGAACCTGCATGCTGAGGCCCCTCTATCTAGACCTACCATCAAAACACATCTATGGGATAAGCACGGCTTCCAGAGGATGCAGTTGCATTCACCTAGGGATGCCTACCCTTTACAAGAGAATTATTTCCAAGTTCCTGCTCATAATTAGTGTTAGGAAATGGAAAACAACATGAGAGTAAGTGGCATGTTTCAAGAAACTAAGCAACAAATGAAAAGAATACATAAATCATACTATGTTAGGGAAAGCCTCTCCATGTATTTACTTAATATGACAAAGAGAGAACAGTGACTTCTCCACAGAGAGTGCCCCTCCACATATTTTTCTCCTGAAAGAGGAAGAACTACTAACAACCCCTAGTCCTTTGGCCTATCTCAAAACAAAGGCACCTGAAACATGTACCCTCACGTTGCAGCAGCCTGACAATAGCCATGGGAGTTGTCAAGTATTCACAGTAACTATGGCAAAGCCAAGGTGTTCATGCCAGCATCGTGGGCAGCATCGCAATCCAGGCAACACAGTCACGGGATTGTGACTCAGCACCTGGGCAAATCAATCCTAATCCCCGTAGGACCAGAGCTGCTTCAGGAGTCAGCTACCTGGTACTGGATCTCTAAGGACAGGCAGACATTAAATTGGCTGGGAGGTTAGTACACTGGGCAACCCAGCCAGCCCCAAAGGTAGCTGATGGCAAATTTTAAAAAGGATTCAGGTTACTGAGGGGTCACTGCCACTGTATATATTAGCTAGCGACAGACAAAATAACAGCAACACAAGAATATGTGGACATAACAGTTGAAGACATTTATTGCTATAGCAGCAGTCTTTTTATATGCCACTCTACAAATTATGGTAATTCTATAAGTTGTGGAATACAATGGTTGGATAAAATATTGTTTTTAACATTCTTATTGGTGTTGGCTATCTTGGCACAGACTACTTTCAGTTCTTTGTTCTAAATTTACTGTGCTTCTGTACAAATGTCACACAAGGAAAGCGTACCAGTTTACTATGTTTCTAACCTTAATCTTGTGTCAAGGGTACACAGGGATGCGCTCTAGCTGACTCCCTTCCTTGGTTCCCACAGGTCACAACTGCCCCAAAAGAGCAATGACAATGAGGCTGAAGCAGTCTGGGCGTGCCATCCATCACAAATCCCCCACCAGCTCACTACAATTAGAAAGGAATAAAAAGCAAACCACCTGCATGTGTTCAATGTGTTAATTCAAGAGGCGAGTGGATACAGATTTACCCAGTCATATTTTCATTTCAGTTTTGGGATATAAGATGCTGCTGTCACAGACAGTTCTTGCAATAACACCTTTCCATTATGTCTGTTTCTGTCCTCATCTTTCGCAGATACTCATTATGCAGCAGCGATTGTTGGATTTTATGCTCACATATGGCCTAAAGAGGTGGCTGTTTAATGTTCCCTATATGTAAGTAACTACATGCTGGTTTAGTCCCTGCTGCACAGCTGAAGGAAGGATTAGATTATAATTCCCAAATACAGAAATATCTCAAGTTGGGTTTCATCTACAAATCAATTACAGCTTATTTTGAGTTCCATTTTCTGTCTCCTCTTTCATCTATGGATCCCCACTACTTTTAATAAGCACATAAAGCAACCAGCAACAATAGCCCAAAGAGCAGGAGTCCGAGGGGGCAGCCAGTAGCCCAGATGCATCCCTCTCATAGGCATCTCTCTACCTGGTAGAAGAGCTTTCACCATCTCTAGTGTGTTATGGGTGAAGTTATCAGAACCATGCTGCCAACATGCCAGCTTCGAAATAAAAGTGCTGGCTGGAGTAAAGCATTATGGGGCTTGCAGTTCCAGCTGTAACATGATAGGCTTCCTGTTCTGACTGCTGCTTCCAGTTTGGGGTACTGGTCTTTTGTGCTGGGCTGGTTGCTGTGTACTTGGGTGGGAGGAATCGTTTTATCGCTAGCTGAGGTAACTGTATACTCTGTCATCTCATTAAACTCCTTATCTCAGTCCAGAGGGCTTTCTTGTATTAATTTCTCTCCTGTCTGTGTGGGGGAGGGGTCTTGCTTTTTAGAGCAGGCTGTGTTAACTCAGGACACTCCATTTACTTGGCACTTTGTAACAAAGACAGTCTATTTTGGCAGGAGGCAAAAGAGATGAGATAATGAGAGGATTCAACTCAACCCATGACATAGTGCAAAGCTGAACCCAACATGGTGACACCATGGGGGCCCACATGCTGACGATGCCTGGGGAATTCCTCATGGCACATCAGAGCAGGGAGCCTGGGGAAAAGCCACATGAGATAACATGGCATCCCCTGCTGCTGGCCATGCCTGGTGCCACACACAACTAGGAGTCGTCACACAGGATGGTGGCTTTACCATCCGCAAAAAGTAACCACGAGACAACACATGCAGACAGCAGCACAGCATGGTTAAGAGCCAGGAGAGGCAAACACCTGCATTTTCAATTATTCTTCTTTAATTCTATTTGCGCTGCTTCTACAAATGAACACACAATTTTCCATGTAATTTGACTTCTTTTTAATATGGCTGATATTCATTTCATATCAAAGCTCCCATGCCCAGCACATTAAATGATTTTTACTTTTCAAAAGTGAATGCCATGAGACCCAGAAGCAACATTAACATAATGGCTAATATTTCCAGCTTGTTCAGTATCCAAAACCAGCTCATAGAATAATCTTTTGAACTTAACAAGGTGGAGAAGCACTCGTGAAGTAAATAAAGAGAAGATAAATAATTCATTGTTCAGCCAAGTCCCCCCTCCTTGATGACCCATGACAGACAGCAGGAAATGCTTCTGCTCCTTCCCACCCCCAGCCACAGTCCTTTCAGTGCAAGGAAAGAAAGGCTTAAAGCTCACATAAACTACCCAGCAAGTATCCTATACTCACAGGTAAATGGGTAGCAGGCATTTCATCATGAGCATCCCCCACACTACGCTACAAGCTGCAAAGTGCTTGCCCAAAAAAAACTAGCCGTGTACTGCAAAAGATAGAAAGCCTTAATAAACTATGATGTACTACTGAAAACAAGAGGAAACCCAGCAGACAGCAGCAGCATACAATTTCTTTTCAATAAAGATGGAGTCTGTTGGGTTAAAACTTCTGTTTCATCCCAAGAAGGTGAGCACACAACTGACTGCCAGGCTTGGGGAATTGAGTAGCGGTCACTGACAACTCGATTCAATGTTAGAATTGCCCAAATATATCAGTAGCACCACAAACACGTGCAGGTCCTCCCCATGAAACCATCTGCCTTGGGTAAGGGCAAACAAACACGAAAAAACAGAGAAAGCCCCAGAAGACTGAAATTAAGACACTAATCAAGAAGCCAGGAAGGAAGAAAGCAAAAAAAAAGTCTTTGGCCTGTGGAAGCAGGCACTAGACATACTGGAACTGGATATTAATTCAATTTATACAAATGTAGTCCAAGCCATCAAGTTTAGGCATAGTCTTTCTATAGTCAGGAGACACTAGAGTGACAGCAAGAAATAGGAGATTCAAAATATGCTTCAGATCAACACTGCAGTACGAAGGATAAAAGGAACCCCAAAGCTTCTCTTGTTTGCCGCCTTCCACTTCCATCCTCTCTCAGTATACTAATGAGGAATCCTTGCCCAAATCTAGTCCAAATAACTGATTTCTGCTGACCTGAAGTCCTCCTGAAGCTCTAACAATAGAGGATGGATCTCATTTCCTACCCCAGCAGCCTCTGTTGTGTTGCACTGTTCTGCATAGTAATGGTCCTTAATGACACCTAAAAGCATCTGCAAAATTTCAAGTATGGATTTTCCCACTCAATCCAAAGCCAAAAAGAGCCAACAATGGCAAAATATGTTTAATGATCAAAATGCATAAAGGAAAGTATTCATTAAGACATCCTCTTACTCTTGTAGAAAGGAGCACTTTTCTCCCGGACCAGTGGTGGCAAGTGAGTAAGGTGATGAATAATATTACCCTGAAAGGAATCTTCTAACAATAACTATGTCTTCTTTTTTTAAGTTGGAGGGAATAAGCCTACTCAGTGGAAAGAGGGAAAAAAAAAGATCAAGGGAGTGAAGGAAAAGATTTGCCCCACTTGCTTGTGACATTGTCAGCTTCAGACATTGGTGAAGATTAGTCCTTAGGAATATAAATCATTTCCAGGCAGGACTCCTGGAATTCGGCACTTCCCGTGACTGCTTAAGAGGCACTGTCAGCTGATCCTTATTTCCCAAATTTGAGATGATGACTGGGATGGGATAAGGCTGAAAAGAAGGTTTAATTAAAGAAGAAATGGGCAAGAGCCTTTAAACATTGATTAAACAATTAAAGTAAATGACTTGGCAAAACAATCTTGATTTCACTGCCAGGGTTATAAGAACATCTAAGAGATGGAGTGTCATTTGAATGATTGATATTCTCACTGTATATTCCTACAGAACAGATAAGGACTGGGACACTTACTGGGTTAATGAAATCACAACCAAACCATCCCTTTTACTACACTGTGAAAGAAGAAAAGCTGCAAAGCATCTCTTCATCCAGTAATCACAGCACCAACAAAGAACTTACGAAGATTACCAGGTTGCCAAAATAAGGCTCATAAAAACACATTCATCAAGCTTATGTGGCATTTATTGTCTCCCTGCTTGGAAGAACAGTGCATCAACACTCAGGTGCCCAAAACCAGAAACCCACCTTCCCTCCATATTTCTGCTCTGTAGCTAGACTCTGCATTTTTCAGTCTCCCATGCAGACCTGTTTCTGTTTATTTAGGAAGTCATACAGCACAAAGAACCCCCAAAGCCTTGGGGGGAAAAAAGAATATATATGTAAACCACAGACCATGCCTATATTGCTCATAGAATGGTTATTTAATGCTTCTCTTTGTAGTATACTGGTGAAGGAGAGACTTCAGTCTGATTTCATAACACTGAAGTCTTGAACCATCATGTTCATGAGGTCAGAGCTACAACTGGTATAAATTCACCTACCACCACCTTAAATCCCAGCATTGTAATGCTGAAAACTTCCAGCCATCAGAGCAGCAATATTACAGACTGTCCTGCATTTTTAACCTCGACTGTACATAATTGTTAATCACTGACCCATTCTCTGCCAGCCCTTGGCCAGAGTGGGTTGCTAAGCAACCTGGGTTTGCTTCAGATACTTTTTTTAAAGCCAGTTTAGAAAGGGCCAAAAGTCAACAAAGTGAATACTGAGACTACTGCGGACAGACCTGAGTTGGAGGTGCAACCACAGGAAGCAAGTGAGACTAATCCACATCTTTATGAGAAGGGTAATAATATTCAGTACCACTTCACTACATATGAAAGCTGGTTAAAGAAGTCTTGCTGCAGCCCCAACGCAGCTCATACATCCCCTGAACTGCAAAATTAATTGCCTCCTGCTTCTAAACTAACTCCTGTGGAAATGCCAACATGAGAAGGTAAGAGATGAGGAGCCAGACCTCCATGGTTGCCCTGTCAGAGTCACACCCATGCATAGGAGGTTTAAGGAGGCAGATACTCCTCTGTGCCCACAGGGGTGGTGAGCCCAAACACCTGCAGCTAAAACAGAGCCCATAGGTGACAGGAGACATCCTCCAGACCAACGCTTGCAGGCACACAAAGGAGCACACCAAATGAGAAGAGCCTTCAGAAACATGCAGAGTTTTATTAGGGAAAACCACACTGTTTCTTGAAAGCTAATGGGAATAGAACTACTCTTGTAGCCAGGAGCACAGACACCTTCTCCAGACCAATGATTAGAAATCATCAGGCAGAATTAATCAAGTAGAGGGTAGAAATCAAGGGGCCTGTGCTTCTACATCCTTGTCACCCCATGGCACTTGCTTCCCAGCAACCCTGTCTGCAGCTATGCTGGCAAGCACCCTCTGCCAGCATCCAACTGAGAGCCTAACAAGTGGCCCATTAGGGACAAAATATTTTAGCTGCTCCCTTCAACAGGCTGAGGCCTGAGTGCTCATGAGTTTGCTGTGCTCCTCAGGGCTTGCAGGGAGAGACCTCAAAACTCTGGGACTTTTGATCTTCTAGAAAACTGTATTACGTACAACAGAGATAGAGAGGGCTGTGAATGCTGCCCTGTCTCTATTTTTTCTGATTTGAAAAAATACCCTGAATGAAGAGGAGCCATACTTACTGTTATATCAGAGAAGCATGTCCTTCACATCCTGCTATTTCACTCATGTATCACTGCCTCATTAACCACTAGGGCACATCATTATTAATTTGGGGGCTGTCCTATAGAAACCAGCAGTTAAAATGCTAGATTTAAACAGAAGCAACGCTGAGCAACCACCTTAGTTGTCAAGAAATAACTGGAGAAGCTGCAGGATTTGAGAGGAACATGTGGACAAGAAAGCTTCAAAGTTCATCTTTTTTTGACTTTGTTGTTGCTAGTATAACCTACTAGTGTAGGTTATAGTAGTAGTTACAGTTACTAGTGTAACTAGTGTAAATTAGACCTCTATGATCAGGCTCACAAAGCAGATGAATAATTCAGTAAGAGAGGCTGTGGCTATATGCCAGATACTCCAGCAGCTAAGTATGTCTTGTTTTCTTCTTTTCAGAACAGGCTGCCTATCAGTTCAATACACTTATGCAAGCATGTCCTGGGGGTTTTGGTGGGTTTTTGTTGTTCGTTCACTTTTTTTTTTTCCTCCTTTAAACCTTCAAGAGAACTTTAAGAACAGCCTAGCCCAACAAGGACTGGAGCAAATACACATAAGACCAGTAAAGGCTTTCAGCTTGTGCCTCACTTTCACCATCAGGAATCTTCTTTCACCAAAAGCAGACCGTGCTACAATGCCAATGTTTTGGGAGTAAGAGAGATGTGTTTAAAAACAACATAAGCTAGTTTTGTAAAGAGGGCGAAAAAGATTTGGGCAGACAGATGATATCCAGGGACAACGTGCAGAAAAAGAATCACTGAATTGTGAGGATCAAGAGGTCAGAGTAAAACTCTTAATGGAGGCCATCACCTGGTAGGGCTCTAGCCAGACATACAACAGGACAAGGGACTCCCCATTGCTGAGTTGTCCCCATGACCAGTGTTACCTACTGGGTAAGCCAGGGCAATGAGAAAACTGATGGGGAAATGATGACCTGGCCCCAGCTTCACTACAGGTGAATTTTCAGCCCCCCCGAGCACCAGCTGAAGCCTGCAGAGAGAGATGTGTAGTACTCATGTCTCCACATTCACCTATAACCCTAGCAAACACTTGGCATTTGTTTCACTTAGCCTCTGTTTCTGAAGGCTCTGCTAAGACAAATGGAAAAACAAAGCAGGCGTGATTGATGGTAACCAGCACAGCTTCACCAAGGGCAAATCATGCCTGACAAATCTGATGGCTTTTTATGATGAAATCACAGCAACAGTGGACAAGGGAAGGGCAACTGATGTCATCTACCTGGACCTGAGTAAGGCCTTTGACTCTGTCCCACATGACATCCTGGTCACCAAACTGGAAAAAAACACATACTTGATTTGTGGGAGCACTGCTGGATAAAAGAATTGGCTGGAGGGTCGCATGCAGAAAGTGGTGATCAAGGGCACAATATCCACCTGGAGACCAGCAACAAGTGGTGTCCCTCAGGGGTCAGTGCTGGGACCAGTGCTCTTTAACATCTTTGTCAGTGATGCGGACAGAGGAATTGAGTGCACCCTCAGCAAGTTTGCAGATGACACCAAGCTGTATGGCAGCACAGTCAACTTGCTAGAGGGCAGGGATGCCATCCAGAGAGACCTGGACAGGCTGGAGAGGTGGGCCCAGGCCAACCTCATGACATTCCACAAGGCCAAGTGTAAGGTCCTGCACCTGGGTAAGCACAATCCCAGGCACAGATACAGGCTGGGTGGTGAATGGCTGAGAGCAGCCCTGAGGAAAAGGACCTGGGGGTCTGGGTTGATGAAAAGCTCAACATGAGCCGACAGTGTGCATACAAAGCCCAGACAGCAACTGTGTCCTGGGCTGCATCAAGAGCAGTGTGGTCAGCAGGGCAAAGGGGGCTGATTCTTCCCCTTTACTCTGCCCTCATCAGACCCCACCTGGAGTACTGTGTACAGTTCTGGAGCCCCCAACACAAGAGGGACATGGAACTGTGGGAGTGAGTCCAGAGGAAGTCCACAAAGATGATCAGCAGGCTGGAGCACCTCTGCTATGAGGACAGGCTGAGAGAGTTGGGACTCTTCAGCCTGGAGAAGAGAAGGCTTTGAGGAGACCTTATAGTAGCCTTCCATTATCTGAAGGGGGCCTACAGGAAGGCTGGGGAGGGACTATTTACAAGGTCTTGTAATGACAGGACGAAGGGGAATGGGTTTGAATTGGAAGAGGGAAGATTTAGACTAGATGTTAGGAGGAAGTTCTTTACAGTGAGGGTGGTGAGACACTGGAACAGGTTCCCCAGGGAGGCTGTGGATGCTCCCTCCCTGGAAGTGTTCAAGTCCAGGTTGGATAAGGCCTTGAGCAACCTGCTCTAGTGGGAGGTGTCTCTGCCTGTGGCAGGGGGTTGGAGCTGGATGATCCTCGAGGTCCCTTCCAACCTAGACCATACTATGATTCTATAACCTTATGAAAGAAATAATTACCTTGGAAAATAAATGAAGATGTAATGCAGAACCAGAGGCCCCCATGAGTAATCTGAATGCTTCTGTTCAGACTACTTTTTATAACAACAGACTCAAAATCTTCACCCAGCTCGCCGACACTGGGTCCAAACAAGCTGTTTATCACACTTGGTGATACTAAAACAAGCTATGCAGCGTAAGGATTTGTCACTGCCTTGTCAGTCACTCCAAGCAACACAATACCATCACCTCCAGCTGACCCCTAGAAATTAAGTATTGTTTCATGAAAAGATACTGAAGCTTGTAGATGGCAATCTGCCCTCCAGACAGACAGACCTTGCACAACACCCAACCTGCAGCCAAAGCCACGGCATCACCCAGCAGGATTGCTAACTGGAGATAAACACTCACAGCACATGGGAAGGTGATGAGCCAGGAACACAAAACAGCGACTTTGGGAAGGCGGCTGGGATTAAACAATAACATTTCCACCGATTCCACAGAGGAAGAGCTAAAGACAACCCAGAGAAGGAAACTTTGCCAAGTAAAACTGCTAGGAGCTGGATTGCTCACTGTTCACTTTTGCAAGCAAAGCTTCTAGGAAAAGAAAACAAACCCTTTTAAGTCCCAGAAATGCCTGGACTCCAAAACCTGGACTCAGCTCCCTATCCTGCCTGTCCCTGAGAATGAAAAGGATCAGGCAGGAGGACAGAAGGACAGTGCAATATGTTTGTGCACACAGGCATCAAGCGGGCGCTGCTGCTCAGAAGTCAGGAGACAGACAGCAGAATTTCTGGCCCACTGGCTTCCACAGAATAACAACAAAAGAAAAAGGGAAAAAGCTCCACAACACAATATACTTCTTGGAGGAAGAGAGGTTTTCCAGCAGCATGTGATAAATACTGCCATTGTGAAATGACTGATGCCTGCAGGCATCAAGCAACCAGCCTTGCATCAAAATCGAGGGGTGACTGCTGGGATCACTAGAAGTTTTGCCTGTGCTGAGACCTGAGAACCAAGCCTTAAAGTTTCAATGAACTCCATGATTCCTAGAGAAAGAAGAAAAAAAATGCACAGAAAGAGAAACGTAGAGCCCATCTACACAGTGCTGAGTGTGGGAAGCAAATCCAATCACGCAGAAAATGTGCATTTGGAACAAAATTCCTACTTCATCAGACCTATTAAAACCAGCCATCAAGGGAAGCCTCAACCTGCTAAACACAAGTAAGCACCAGGCCATGGAGTGAGTCTACCAGAGGGCACAGGACAGCAGAGTAAATAGGCATTCACAAGAGGAAGCAGAAAATTAAGTGTACACAAGACCACTTCCATAGCATAGCAGAGATGGAGATGCTTGCTACTCCGGTTGTCTTGGGCCACTCAAAGCCCACACTCCTGCCAGAGATAGCCATCTGCACCTCATGTGCTGGACTCTGCCTTCTGCAGTCCTGGATTCAACACCCACACAGCTCAGATGGAAATGAACTCTTGATGAAAATCAACCAAGCATGGTTTCAAGGGAACTCACTCCCTGAACACCTCATCCCATAGTTGCTAACATTTTTCTTGCCCTCTCCCTTGTGCCAGCCTCTTCAGGATGTCAGGGGATAGAAATCATCCTCCTCCTCCCATTTCATGTCATATTGGGCAGAACAGTGCAAAGCTGGTGCAGCTATTCTTGTGCTGAATCCCTTCTGGTAAAGTGCCCTCATGTTTCTAGAAAGCACTTAATCCATCGTCTTTCAGATCTAAAATTCATACCAATTATTTTGTTCATAATTAATTAAGGTGTCTAAATGTGGAAATTAAATTACCATTTACAGTCTAAAAGGAGATAGCACAGGGAAAGAAAAAATAAAAAGCACTAACAACTCTCTCCTCTGCATGAAATAGGACATGGAGAGTGGGGACTATCTGGCAATATCTTCAGGTCATCATACAGATTTCAGCACCTTTGAAAGCCTACTCAGGCCCAATCACAAGAGACATTTATTTCTGAGATTAATACCAAAATTTGGGTGCCCCTAAGCTCGGGACTCTTGCATTAGAAGTACATTTGCAGGAGAGCTAAAACCACAACATTTCTTTTATTGCCTGCCTCTTCTGCTGGAAAACAAGCTGTTTGAAGCACAACAGAGCTGCTCCTCGTCATGTGCATTTAGACCCACCTTTCCATTCGAATCAGGCTACAGCAAAAGAGAGAGCATACAGGGAAACAGATGGCCCTGCACTGAACACAAGGCATATTTCACTTGAGGGCCTGAGCGTCAGGGAGGGAGATGGGATGAGTGAGCAGCAGATCAACACTACCATTGAATGCAGACTCGCATTTACGGCGGAGCTCTGCTGTCAAAAAAACACTGTGATACACATTGTAAAAAAACACTGTGTTACATACTACAACCATGAAAAATTTCTCAGTAACTCAGAAGGGAAAGATTCCAGAAAGCTTCTGATTGGGATGATGATGATGACAATTCAAAGGCAACATCCTCCCCCATCCCCAATAGCCCACCGAAGCAGTTAGCAACGGAATATAGTAGGAGAGTAAAAGTATCTTTCACCCTTATATTCATCTAACAGTTTGTCCAGCTGCAGAGGGCTACTTAGTCTGAGACAATACATAGGAAGATAGTCTGTATATGGCTACTGAAAGAGACCAGGAAACAGACGTATCCCCAAGACATTTGCGTACTCATTCAGGCGGCCAGACTGCAGAAAGGGAACAGCCATGCTGAAATTAGGCAAAGAAGAAAAGGTTAATACACCTTTCTGATTCTGCACAGCCAAAAATAACAACTCACAAACCACAGGAAAGTTTTAGAGCTAGATTTCACTCCCTCTACCCCACCCTGAACACCCTCAAGTCAGAAGGGTATGAGTTGATGCTTGTGCTAACACTATGCAGAACTTTTCCTTACAGAGGGAACAGAGGAACACTCCTCAGTACCCTACAGGAGCCTTTCAGGATCAGTTCTTCACTTGGCAAGACAAAAATCACCGAGCCAAGTAACAGCACAGGCATGTTTGTTGCAGGCTCTGAAAAGATTGAGAATGTGGATAGCAGGAACAAGAAGAACTGCTCCGTCTGGTCTCTCTTCCTCGTGTGCCCATCTCCATGAACTCACTGTCTTTGTGAATCCAGCCAACTGCTAAGTCCCCTTCTGCTGCTGATGCACAAAGGATACAAAACCTCAGTTAAGGATCCGTATCTCACAGGCTGGCATAACTCATGCCTTTAGCTCCGTAAGCCCCCAGGTCACTTCCTGATGGGTTGCTGCTCCATAAACACAGTTCAGAGGCCAACACTTCCATAACACAGAAATACATAATATACAAAATACATAACTGTGCAGTAACAGAAATGCAACTGCTGTGGAATAGCCAGATTTTTAATACCTGCAGTTTGTTTCTTGATGCATATCCATTAGACAGAATGCAAACATAGCTACATTTTCCATTTTGGTTCAGTCTATTCCATACTGCATTTGATGGTTTAAGTCACACAGAGGCCAAGACACGTGTTCGGCTTTATGTAGTTATGGTCTGTATCTACACACCATAAGCTTCACAATTAAGTAGATGCCTAAATCTTAGCAGGACTGCAGTTGGTATTTCAGTGCCACATCCAAAGAAGCGTATCTCTACCTCAAATACAGCATGGCTCCAGTGAGCTTGGTTACGACAGTGGAGTTGAATGAAGCTCTTGGTTTTTACTTGGAATGAACTACAAAATTTCATAGGAGAGGTGGCTCAAACGGATACCAGCACCAAGACACTATGAAATAAGGACACATGTATGGAAAGGGAGCAGATGAGGTATCTCAAAAGGTATACCGTATCTAAACATCACCATAACACTGAGGTGGCTTCTCACTTTCCTCAAAGGCAGGTCTATTATTATTTTCAGATGTACTTTTTCTTGAAGACCCTAAGAGTTGCAGCCACATCCCAGGTGTACACATTGTACAAACACAGACCCCAGCCCCTGTCTCCAGAGAGCCCCCACAGGTAAGTACTATTCCTGTGCCCTGGCTATGCAGGTAGATTCCTACAGCAATGGGGCCAAGCAACTCTTCTGCAAGGCCTGCCTTAGCTCCTTCCTTAGTCTCCTCTTCAGCAAGGGACACCAAACCAATCTGCTTGCTGGGGTATCTGCATGCCTCTAGGAGGTGAGAGGGAAGAAACACATTTCCACACTCCCTTACCGACACAGCTCTTTCAGCAAAACATCATTTTGTGAAGCCTGGTTTAAATTAGGCCCCACTCCTGCAAAACACATCCTCACCTCCCAAACCTAACAACCTATTGAGTCCACTTACACAGCCACACGTGCACAGGCCATACGGTCCTCAGACCTGCAATGGCACAGCGTAAGCCTTTGAGATGTGCAAGAACAACAAAGGCTCAGATTTCATTTGCATGTTTGTTGTTCATTTAACACTAGTTAATCCCAACCACGTGGGCTCCCATTTGCTCAGAGGCCCACTGAGCTCTCTACTCGGCCTGAACACAGCAACAGCACTGCCATCCTGATTTCTGCCCTGAGCTTTGGGTCAGGTCTGCCAGAAGCAAGGGGCTGCAGCAGAGCTGCTTGCTTTCCAACTCAAAGCCAAGACTTAGGACAGTCTGCCATTTCTAAGCAGCATGGTAGAGAGGAGAAAACCAATTTCCTTATCAGTACTGTTTTGTTAGTGACCCAAAGCAGCAAAAGTACCTTCTCCAAACTACCCTCACCAAACTAAGAGCTCGTAAAACATAAATACCACTCTTCAGCTCAGGACCAAGTGCTTTTCCTCCTAAGGAGCCTTTCCAAACCAGAGCAGACAATGACCACATAAAAATTGTAAAGAATAATATTGGAAATTGCTAATTATGTGCAATATATATATTAAAAAAAAACTTCAAAGAAGAAAAATAACTTCAGCAGAGACATTACTTATTTTCACCCAGCTATGGCCAGTACTTAAAGGGAAAGCATGTTTGTTTTAATTGCATAACTCTGACTTCACACACAAACAAATCCAAGCCATGGAAAACATCATATCAAGGCTTTTTAAATGGCATGGGCTGAGCCAAAGAAGAATATGTTACAGAAATTAACAGGCCTTTGCAATCTACAAGGTATTTACCCATGGTTTTGCCCATGGGAAATAAATGTTGTTGCAAAGTGATATCAAACACTTGTTTCAGTGTATAATCTGTCTCTGCCCTCTCCTGCCTACTCCTTGGGGAAAAATAAAATTCTACATGTACATGAGCAGTAACCTCATAAAAGGCAGAGATAACAACCCTTCTCCCTTTCCCAGGCCAAGTACCACCTTTCTCCAGAAGCACCCACAAGGGGCTACACTGTCTTCTGCTCCCTGTGGGAGCCTGCCATCCTTCATGCTAGGGTACCCAGGGGTGTGGCTGGAGGCAGAAGCAATGCTCTGGCCATGCCACCCTTCACAGAGGTACCTGGGGGCACCTTGGATGGCTTTCAGACATCCCCACAGGAACAGCAACAAAGCCATGACAGCTGCTCATGGTATGACAACTAAAGGTCAGCCAATGTACCAGGAAAAAAGACTGGAAATCACTATTACCTCCAGTGCAGAAAACTGTCTTCAAGTATAAAAGCTTTTTATTTTAGCTCCATTTCTATATAGTTCAGGCATCCCAAACTGCCTGAGGTTATCAGTACAAACATCAAACATACAGGATCATATTAAACGCATCAACTGCTGGCCCAGTCAGATCTCTAAAAGCAATGTCAGTGCTGGCAGACTAAGTTGCTAAACACACTACAAGCACAAGAATCCAAGGGAACTGGATGCAAAGGAAAAAAAAAATAGATATATGGATAGTTAAGAAGAAACCTCAAACTGGAATTAAAAGAAGAATATAAAAACTTCTTCACATCAGAAGAGAAATCATCATCCAGGCTATTACATCCCATTAATATTTAGCAGTTCTACCCATTCAAAAGACAAAGAATTTGTATTTTTAGTCTTTTCAAGCAAACCTTTTTCCATTAAAAAGAGAACTGACCTGACAGCAATTTGTTCCCAGCAGAAAAAGAAAGGCACTCCCTCTTGCACCCAGCAAACTCAGTAGCAAAACTCTGTACATGTTGCAAACTGGGTCTAGCATTACATCTGATTCGAAAGGAGCTCAGAAGCCAAGTCTTAAAACAAGCCATTACAGCCAAGTAATTCTGCAGTGAAGTGTTCAGAGGTAGTGTTTGGAGGCTTTTACTTTTTTGTTTTTTGTATTATCTCCAGTTGGTGACACTGTTTTATCAAAAGCTTGATCTAAATCCCAAAGGGAAAAATACCAAGAGCAGCACTGTTTAAGCTGCAGAAGGAGATTTTTGACCCCTCCATCACACAGCATTCCCAGAAACAGAGCCAGGTTCTTTTCCCCAGCAAAGAAACTAGAAGCTTCTCTCATTGAGATGCCTTCCTTGCTTTAAGACCTAGGAGTTAGTACTGATCTCCTTGCAGGAATTCAACAGTTAGGACATCCTTCTCTATAGGCCAACAAAGATTTGACATGAAGTACAGTCCAAATTCTGCCAGCATCTAAACAATTTCCAAATGGAACTCTCACAGCTGAGTAAGAGAGAGCAACAGCAGTTCTGTAAGGCACAAGAGAGATCCAAAACAGAGCGACCACAACACAGCAAGGATATATCCTGCTATTTCTGCACAAACCACTCTTAGAAATAAAAGGGAAAAAAAGGCCAACTGATACTTAAAATATGCTTGGGAGGTTAAATGAGGCATGTTTGTTTAATTTAAGAAGTAATTCTTTGCTAAAAGGAAACATCCTGAAAGAAGGTCCTAGGTAGAAATAAATAATCCAATTGCACACCATCTGTTTGAGACCACTGTCATGAATAGACACAAGCAGTCTTCGGGCAGGGTTTCCTCTGAACTTCCTAGTGTTAACTCTTCTGCTCTTAACACAGAATCAAATAAATAAATAGAAGTGAATACTGTACGCACGAGTAACTCCCGACTTCAAATATTTATGAAAGACTATTATCATTACTCCTGACACGGGTCATCTGCAGTGCAAAGACGGTCAGATCCACAGCTCAACTAGAAAGAACTAGTAAGAATGAATATCGGAAAAGATTTTTTTTCTATCTGGATCACTCAGAACTGCTGGTAGGTCTCAAGGCTACCAAGCATCCCAGAAGGGTTCAACCAGTCAAAACAGGCTGGTTTGACTGCAGGTGTCAGAGAAAAGTCTGCTGCCTAATGTTACCCTGTATTAAAACACGCACACAAGTTAGATCAGCACAATTAAAATGAGCCAGAACAACCCTATTACAGCTATGCCGGCTAGTTCCTTACGCAGACAAGCTTAAATTCATACTTAATTAGCTATTTTAAGAAAGCTCAGTAGTCTCTTTCTCAGACAAGCTTTCCAGAACTGAAAGGACTCCCAGCTGCATTTTCAAAAGACAGTGAAGAAGCAGGGAAAACAAATTTCACTTCCTCTTGTAGACAAGGCCCCATCAGCACTGCAGGGCACACATCTACACCAAACTCCCGCAACAACCATGGGGTCATGTAAACCCACACCAGCTGCAGGCAAGGCAACTGTCTCCTGTGCCCTTGCTGGAGCTGGCTGCAACATCTGGAGCAGCAGTCACATTCCAGGCACTATGAGAAGTTTCGCTTACTGTGGCAGATAACAGAAGTACCCAGCATAAGCAGCTGACTCCCTTATTCTCCTTTTACAGTATTGTGATCTTGCAGCCCCTGTCGGGGTCGTTACCTAGTAGAGAAACAGTGAAACTGACCCATGGGGCAGCAGCCTCTTGGGATCCTCACGACCTCAGGGTTAGGCTTTGATGTATTTTATTTATTAGTGTTTTCTTTAGCTGCTTTATGTGAACTGTTTAAGCACACTGGGCCTTCAGGTCACTAGCCTGATACCATTTTAGTACAAATACTCAGAGTACGTCAGGTTATATTCACCTCCAAAAAAACATCTGAAGAGACTACTTGAACGAAAGTAGCAGGCTTACTTCAGCAGCAGGTTTACTTTAGACATCTGGAGCGGGAGCAGGTATTACAACCCAAGTACAGAGTCGTACGTGGCAACAGAACTCTAGATAACGAGACAGGGAGATTAAAACAGACTCAACTATCAGTACGAACCTTTGAAGAATCTGAAGGGAGAGACACAAGGTCTGACAATCACTTTGACATCGCTGTACTGTAGCTATAGAGATGGATGGATAGCTATCAGTGGTTAAGCTCTCTTGAGGATTTCAAATTTTATCCTGTAAAAAGAAATTACACAAAGTGACTCTATTTTGCTTTTAAATGTTTACTCTGCAACAAAGACTACAGGTATTTCAGTCTACTCTGGCAGTGCCACACACTTTCAGCCTCTAAAATCTAGAATGGTTTTACATTAAATGAAAATGGGAAATGAAACATTTTAATCTCAGCTAAGAGAAAGAACATTTGAAATACAGAAAATGTTGGCATGGGTTAACAAAAGACAAATTAATTCAATCTCTTCAAAAGATTAGAAGAGCAGAAATTATCTTCTCCCACCAAGCACTATGGAAGCAATTTTAAAGGAAAGCAGCCCCTGATAAGTGACACTGCTATGCCTAACTTGAAAGACAAGATTTAAGGCTAGATTACGTTTTGTTGGCAAGCTGGAGGAACAACATCAATATAAATTGTCCTACTCACTTTCACAAAGCCAGGACTGGTTTTATGGCACTGCACAAAGTGACCTCAGTTTTGAGCTTGCATTAGGTGAGAACAGCATGTCTCACTGAAACACTAAAGTCTATGGACTTGGCCAAACCTCCCATCTCAATATGCCAAGTCAAACCACCAAGAAGTATCATCCTAGTCTTGAAATATGCAATCGTACACGCACACAATACACTCAACTTAATCTGAGAGGCACATTAGAACCTGGCATTTAATTCTTTCAGAAACACAGAAATGCCTAAAAAAAGAGGCTATTCCAGCAGCACTCAGCTGCCAGCACTTGGTAAGAGAGGAAAAAATGTATTTTCTTCAACAAGTATCTAAACATTGGGAGATAAGGGAACATGCACCAAGAATCTCTGAAAAGAAAGCAATTAGCAGATAGGGTACAGTGCAGAGGGAATAGAGTGCTTCCTCTGAAGACAAGACTGGAAGTAGCATTGAGGTGAATTACAGTAAAAACATCCCTCCTTTCTCAACAAAGCCTGTCCTGTCTCTATCAGTGCTTTCTTCTTAGAGTGTCAGCCTGTACAACAGGCAAGCAGCAGGTCAGGGCGCTCTACAACCTTTGCCAAAGCCCAGAGTGCATGGTGAGTCACCCATGCTCCAGGGACACCCCAAGGCATCTCCCACCCTTGACCCACCAGATAACAAGTGTTGAGAAATGTCACTTGCTTCTCACCATGCTATCTTCACATTTCTGGCTGGTTAAAATTCATCAGGTAAGCATTTAGTGGCCAGATACGGCTACAGATCAGAGATTCGTTTACCTGCCGCAGTCATCTGTAAGGAAGAAGGAAACAAGCCTCAACACACAATTCCCTCTCCTTTCCTGTATTTATGGCATTGCCCTATCTTGTGTGGCTTGTGACACCACCAAGCAAAGGGAAAGCCCAAAGCATCCTACAGGCAAAAGAAGAAAAGCCGGTCTTTCACAAGGATAAAAGGAGGCATAGTACCTGCCCTGAAGTACAAACAGGTTTAGACATCATCTCTTCGAAAGATAAGAGTGTTTCACACACAGCTCCTCCCACCCTTTCAAGGAGGCTTTAAAGCACTCAGGGGAAGGAAGGATGTGCCCAGAGAAGACTGTATATTTGCACAAACACTTTGATGATATAAACACTTCTTTATACTCACATTTATTAAAGAGATGACTATGGCTACCATGCATGAGGGAAAACAGATAAGAGGCCTCACCAAACACAGCATGCAATATGTACAGTGGAGGACAGCTCAGAGTTCTGGAGCTGCTGGGTAAGGCAAGGTCTTGTACAGCTTCACATATGCAGCACTCTAGCAACGGTAGGTCTGCGAGCATGGCAAATAGGGCAGCAGGTATATGTATACCTAGGTAACATGAAATGAAGTTTAAGTGCACAGACACAATAGAAATCAAAAATTTTTAAGTGTTTTCTTTCCTGTAAAATCCGAGACTCGGTCATCACCTTGGGACAATCTGTTCATTCTAGGCATAATGAGGAGAATTCCAGATTTTCCAGGCCCAGCTGGGTAAAAGCACTTCAAACTTCTTGTCTCCCCAAGAGCTTCTGTATTTTTGTAATCATTTCAAACACAAAGGCCGTCTTAACACCTGAAAACTATACTAATAATACATTTAAAGCCAACACTATGGTCATGATATTTTTTTTCCTTTACACAAAGACTAAAGCAAACTTAGAAACAAAGTAAGTCAAGCACAGGTTTTCTCCCCATCTCAGAAACACACATATGTCCACATAGCAACCTGCAGGCACTGGCCAACTTCTCTCGTGCAGTTTGGGCTTACCAGTCTTACTCTTGCCCTGTTGTTTGTCACCTGCTGTTACTGCACAGTTGAGGTATTGCTGTTCTTTCACTAACTTCTACAGACAGTCCTCTCTTACTGCAGGTTCAGCTCCAAGCAATTTTGGACACAGCTCTCTAAAGGAAGCAGTTTTACCTCTGAGATACAACTGATAGCCAAGATCAAAAAATAATTAAGTGACAGAGAGAGATGCCTAGCTTAGCAGATCAGCTAATGAGCACAATGGTGCTGGAAAAGTCACAGATTTCAGGCAGGGCAACACTCTTGGGTAACTTTCAAAATGCTTTGACAACTCATTGCTTCCTTGGTAACCTTTCAGAAGTACAAAAATAAAAGCAATTTCTCGTTTCAGCTTGAGAGAAAGCATACATTATTTTAAGGATAGTCACCAGCTTTTAAGAGAGAATCTGTCCATCATAGACATATTGAACTCTCATCTGTTTCATCATTTTCCCCCTCCATTCCAACACAGTGTGTGATTCAGCAGACAGCATCCTTGCAGCCAAAAAACGTATCTGTGTACAAATAGGATCACACAACACAGGAATCTTCAAAAGATCCTTGCACAGCAAAAACATTGCAAGACTCCCCATATTTGCAGCTGTATGCTGTTGGAGAGCAGCGAAGGGGAAAAGAACCTGGAAGTCCTAGTGGATGGAAGGATGACCATGAGCCAGCAATGCGCTCTTGTGGCCAAGAAGGCCAAAGCCATTCTGGGGTGTATAAGAAGGGCTGTGGTTAGTAGGTTGACAGAGGTTCTCCTTCCCCTCTGCCCTGGTGAAGCGACATCAGGAGTACTGTGTACTCTCTTCCAACCTTGGTAATACGGTGATACTGTTCTGGGCCACTTAGTTCAAGAAGAACAAGGAACTGCTTGATAGAGTCCAGCACAGAGCCACATGGATGATTAAGGGAATGGAACATCTTTCTTAGGAAGAAAGGCTCAAGGAGTTGGGTCTGTTTAGCTTGGAGAAGAGGAGACTGAGAGGTGACATTATTAATGTTTATAAATACATGAAAGGTGAGTGCCAGGAGGATGGAGTCAGGCTCTTCTCAGTGATGTACAATGACAGGACAAGAGGCAACGGGTGGAAGCTTAGGCATAGAAAGTTCCATGGAAACATGAGGAAAGATTTTTTTTTTGCTGTGAAGGTGACAGAACACTGGAATAGGCTGCCCAGGGCAGGTGTGGATTTTTCCTCTCTGGAGATATTCAAGACCTGCCTGGATGTGCTTCCATGTGATCTGCTCTAGGTGATCTTGCTCTGGCAGGGTGGTTGGACTAGATGATCTTTCGAAGTCCCTTCCAACCTCTAACATTCTGTGATGTCTCTTCAAATGAGCCTTTTGTGTTCAAGAGAGCAGCAGGAGGCTTCCCAGTCCCAACACCTGAAGCTTATCGGTGGCCCAGAGAAAAGCTGGATAAACAGGTCCTCATCTATGTGTGCATACAGGGTGTAGTGGAGCAGAGGAGGCATGAGGCAACAATCCTGCACATTCCTTCTGTCAACAAGGATTGGGGAGATCCAAGAGAAATGTTTACTACTATCAGTCATGAGTGAAAGCCCCTGAAGATGTGTTAGACTGTGCTGACATAAACAAGGCTGCTCTTGGCCTACGGGCTGCATAGCTCAGAGACCAGGCATCCCTCTGATCTTCCACCCCTCACCCAGCTCTGTCTGTACCAGCAGCCTCAGTTTGCCGTCAGTCCTTTTTACCTGCCCAGTTGACAAGCTCAGGACATCTCATCCCAGAGTAGGTCTGTATGCTTCCTGAAGCAGCCTCATTCCCTCTCACCCATGCCTGACCATCCACCTGGACCAATGCTATTACTTCACCTGGCATTACATGGGAATGTCTTCTATGCATTGCTGGCCACAGCTCCCAGTGTCAAGCTGAGCCTTGGGAGCTCCCCTGAGGGCTGCTGCTTTTGCTGGCTGTCACAGAACACAGCCCTTGGGCTGTGCAAGTCACTTAGTAGGATCTGCAGATCAAGACATTGGCACTGCACTACTGCTCGCTCCCTCTCATGCTTGCAAACAGGGACCATGAATGAGCTCTTTCCCCTCCTGTCCATCCAAATGAGGAATAAATTACCTCCCAGTGGACTGAGACTCAGTTGTTCACTGATTCCAGAGACCTCAGGCATATCTGCAGGAGGCAAATCTCCCAAGGCTGCCATTCCCAGTTCTGCCACGTGATGATTCCCAACAGGGTGCCTCCACCTTCTCCAAAAACCTCAACTAGGATTCTTCTGGCATGGATCTTTGGATCTTGAGTGCCCTCTGTACTGGCAGCAAGAGCATGCTTCCACTACTGCTACTGATCCTTGTGGCATGCCAACAGGCCACAGCTAAAATCATTCTAGAAAAAACAGTCTCTCTTGCTGCTGACATACAACTCCATTAATATATTTGGGGTTTTCTGAATCCTCAACCCAGGATAGAAAAACAGGTCAGGCAAGATCCAGGCCCAAGGAGCACCCAGGATCCACTGAATAGGGTCCAGAGGAGGGCCACAAAGATGATCACAGGGCTGGAGCACCCCTCCTACAAGGACAGGCTGAGCGAATTGACTCTACTCAGCTTGGAGAAGAAAAGGCTGCAGGGAGACTTATAGCTGCCTTACAGTACTTGAAGGAGGCCTACATGAAAGCTGGAGAGGGACTTTTGATAAGGACATGTGGTGATAAGACAAGGGGCAATGGTTTTAAATTAGAGCAGAGTTGATTTAGATTAGACATTAGGAGAAAGCTCTTTACTCTGGGAGTCGTGAGACACTGGAATGGGTTACCCAGAGAGGCTGTGGACATCTCATCCCCGGAAGCAATTAAAACCAGGCTCAGTGAGGCTTTGAGCAACCTGGTCTAGTGGGAGGTGTGCCTTCCCATATCAGGGGCTGCTACTAGATGACCTTTAAAGTCTCTTCCAACTCAAGCCATTCTATGATGATTCTATGTTGTGCTCCCAGAATTCCAACCCAAGGAGCAACCTGAAGCAAAATTTCTCATCTCCTCTCAGATTTCAAGAAGGTTTAAGCACGCTGCAGAAAAAGTATATATTTGCTTCTAGAGCCACACCAAGATGAAAGTTTGTTTTTAACTGTAAGGTTCAGTCATCTTTGCTGATGCTACTGCTCCCACTGCAGGGCAAAAGGAACAGGCTAAGTGCCAGGGTAAAAATAGTCATTAAACTTTTAAGACTATTCCATTTGAATGGAACAATCCTGGACAAAGAGAGTAGATATTCCCCTGGCAAGCCTATATTTCATGTCTGAGCTCCACAGAAACAGAAGACCAGATCAAGAAAACAAACCAGAAGGGCCAGAGCCAGAAACAGCCACAAAAGCTCAGCAACAAGTAATCAAGAGCCCAAGCTCACCTATCAGGGGTTTCAGGCGTCCAGAAAGAGGAAAAGCACTTGTAAATTACTTGCTTTTCGTTACTGGAGCAGTCTGTGTTTGTCACATACCTGCCCAACACAGATCTATGCAAAACCAGAGAAGACAGGAGAAGCCATCAAGCATTTAGAGACAGCTGCCACAGTCACATCCATCTGTGTGAGAAGGCTTTGTGGGATTTGACCAACAGCTTAGCTGTTCTTAAAAATGTCAGTAAAACTAGAGAGCACTAGGACTTAGATGTGGAACAGAGAGGGACCTACACGAGGTAGGGGCTCAGGGAAGGTGATCTTCCCTCATCACAAAAATTCAGACAGGTAATTTACCATACTGGGGAGGGGGGGGGGTGTTACCTTCTGAAGGCTGATTTTTCTTGTTTCTCAGGAAGGGAAGAGAAGAGGAAGTGTCTTTTTGCCACTCTGAGTTTAAAAAACTTGACCAGACCTACCCTCTGTTGGCCAGAAGTGCTCTTTCTGCTCACCCTTGATCACATCACATTCTCTAGATGCCTCCTCACTGTACCCTAGGCTATTTCATCCTCCAGTCAAGGACTTAGGTGGAGAATATCAGGACAAATTACACTCTGCAATGGTAAGAAAAGGCAAGGGAAAGGGATGGCATGCCAGATCCCTCAGTTACGTCAAGCATTTGGCTTCACAACTGCATCCAAACACCAAATAGATAGGCTTTTCTTTTTTGCTTTAATTCAAGGGTGCCCATACTCACAGTTTTTGTTTTAACATCTGCTTTGTTGAAAACAATGTTGTTTTCCAACTTAACACAACAGAAACCAAAGCACAGAGCAATGGATCTTTCTGTCACTTCAGAATACCATATTTATATAATATACATCCACAACTTCCAAGAAATTCACTTACCAGACATACAGTTGCCACTAATTGCACTTGCTTGGGGCTTTTTTAACCTGTCCCATCCTTCAGTCTTCCACAGCTGGCAGGAGCCAGGCACACTTGCATAGGAGACAGAGGGATTGTTTGTGGGCAGACAAATACAGGAAAAATACTGAGTTTCCTCAGTAAACCACCAGTCTTTGTTTAAAGCATTAATACTTCAGAAGTATTTTGCAGATTTCTTTCATACTTGGCTTCTTCCTAGAAGGCTGAAGCACCTTATGTTCAGACTTGTCCCACAACTCCCTGTCAAAGGATGTCTATTTGCAGGGGGCAGGCAGCCAGTTGAAACCCAGCTCTTCTTCTGAGCACTGCCATGGGAGAGCTGCATAAGCAACATCTAAGCCATTTAACACTGTGCTACAGAGTCGGCAGTGCATCAACCACAGATGGCCCAAGCAAGCTGAAGTGAGTAATGTAATTAGTGAACCACTAAGTATCTCCACAGTCACATGCTTTGCTGACTGTCTTCAGAAAGCTGTGAATGGCCCACCACAGCTATGCTTCAGCTTCTAACATTGAAATTAATTCATCCTTGACCTGAAGCACAAAAATAACCCCAGCCACACCATGGATTTGGTCATCAAATAAACTGATGACTGATGGCCAGTGCTATCCAGGCCTTTCCTTGGCCCATCACAAGACTCGCACATAACCTTTTCCTGATACAGCTGGCACATATGATGACAGCACTGCCAAAGGGTTGTGAGAAGTTGGAATGGGCTGCCTAGAGAAGTGGTTGAGTCACCATTCCAGGAGGTATTTAAAGACAGGTAGATGTGCTGCTTAGGGACATGGTTTAGGGGTGGACTTGGCAGTGCTAGGTTAACAGTTGGACTTCACGACCTTAAAGGTCTCCTCCAACCAAAATGATTCTGATTATTAGCTGATAGGCAGATATTTAACCCAAGCATCACTGCTCACACAGCTATTTGAAACAAAGTCCCAAGGTGGTTGTGAAGTAAACTTCCATTCATGTCTAAAGCATATTTTTTTCACCCATTCTTGGATTGCAGCTGGACTGTAGATGGATTGCAGTGGCCAGGTGGCATATGACTGTTGGTCCACCTAAGTGAGCTCCGTGGTCATGCCAGTCAAGGCCATCTTTGGGACTCACACCACTCAATAGCATCACAGTCACTGCCACTCATAGGAAGGGCAAAATATCACATTGCTTGGCTCACTTGGGAAAAAGGTCTTAAACACAAAGAGGCTGCTGCTGGCCTGTGAAATCCTCGAACTGCACAGTGCTGGGAAGGCACTTCAGAGCGGTGTCAGTAGTACCTGCCTTGGTCTCATGCCTATGACAGAAGAATCTGGCACTATTTAGTAGCCTTCCATAGACATATTTCACAGAGGGAAAAAAAAAATCAAAACAACAACAAAACCAAACAAACATGATGTTAGAGTTTGAGGAATGAGCACTGAGCACTTCATGTAATGACCAAGAAGGTAGGTTTGGAAACTAACAAGTGACCATGGAAAATTGTTTTATTCTCAGAAGCTTCTTAAGCCTTTCTGTATCGCAAAAAGAACACTTTGCTGAAATCACATGTTGCCAACAAACCATTTCTACATGCATAAGAAAGCAAAATGTTCAGACCACTTCAAAGGTGAAAGCTGAACAATTTGGGAAACAAGGATGAAAATGTGAATTGTCAATAAATAATTCTCCAAAGTAACACAAGCTCCTCTCACACTGCCACGTGAGCAAGCTCCAGACACACCACTTTTCAGAGAGGACACATGCCTTGTGTCTATGTGCTTTAGGAGGGTTCTGGCAGAATAATTACAATTAATCCATTGCTTAATCTCCTAATCACTTCTGAGCAAACAGCATTCCTGGACATTTGTTAATGACACATTCATTTTCATACCATCCTACTCATTAAAATCTAACTAAGAAAATAAATTGAAAAATGTCCAGGTAACACCACTTATCTCCTTCAAAGCTACAAGCTGGAAAGATTCACAGCCAAGGCCTTGTCTACAGCAGCAATTCACTGTGGCTGGTGCAGGCACCAAGAGTTCCCCCACTCCAAGGGTCTCATAGTCACGTCACCCTTGCCCACAGCAGTGAATATTCTCCTTTTCAGCTTCTCTGGCTGGGTTTTAAGTGGCTTGTGGTCCATAAGCTGCATTAGGAACTGGATGAGTGGAGTCCCACAGCAACTCCTCTCTTACTTGGCACACACATATAGCAGATTTAAACACAGAGTGAACAAGTTTAACCAATCCATGAGATGCAACAACTAGATCTTACCAGAAAAGCTTGAAAGAGCAGACAAGATTTAAGACAACAATTTAGGCAGTCACTGCAACGCTTCAAATGTGTTTCACCGAGTAGGTTTAGAAAAGACCACTAACACCAACTTTTCTTTTTTTTTCAATAATTACCAGAGGAAAGAGAATATTCCAGCGTGGGGATATTGAAGTCAAAATTAAAAACCTGTAATTTGGGTTCAGAAGTTGGTATAAAACAGATCCTAACCACAATGAGAGGTCTTCAACGTTATCAACTCTCAACAATTATATACTGGCTAGGCTCACAAAACAGCTTTGTTCTGAACTGGAAGCCACAACTGCAAGCAGCAGTAATTGCTACCGAAGGCAAAACAGATAAAAAAACCCAGCCTTTCTATGTAAAAGGTTTTGTTTTAAGAAGCAAAGAGGGAAAAAAAAAAAACACCCAAAGACTCTATAACCTAGCAAACAAGGGGACTAGAAAGGAAAAGGGATCTCAAAAAAAAAAATCTGGTAACTGTTCTGAGCTGAGCACACATTTAATGAAATATTCTGCTCATTAGTTATTGAACTTCCATCAGCAGTTTAAGGAAAAGCTACAAATGGAAGAGACAAAACGTAATCAATTTCTCCTGAAATTGCATACATTTCCACACTAATCCTCAGCAAGTTCATTCCAACCGATATTAAAAACCAAATCAATTAATACTAATTGCTCACCTTATTTTCACAGAGGGACCTTTGCACTACAGCAAGCTTCAAGAGAGGGAAAAAAAAAGAAAGAATGAAGAAAAAAGGCTATTTGTACAAAAGCAATTTACTTGTCTGGTCTTTTTATAGCCATTTAACTATGCACTTAATTATTTTGGCAGGTAATTCTGTCAGCTCAAGTTTCCTTCTTCACAACCACCCTTTTGCAGGCTGACAGCACGAAGCAATCACAGTTTTATAACCCCACAACCTATAGAACCAGAATAAACAGTTTTCTGAGTCATGGGGTGAAATCCCAAGCCCACCGGCTCCATTAGCAGATCTGCCGTTAAGCTTGTACAACTGGTGTGACATTCCCGGGAGACAACGATGACCAAGTGAGGAAATGTATTTTGCTAGCAACAAGCAAACGTAGCACAATTTATGTTCAGTTTTTCTTAAACACAAGATATCCATACAGATAGCATAGAGTAAGTGGAAGATACATTTGTCCTCCTCCGGTGTAGGAGGGTAATGGGATTTCTCACCACCATATGCCGAATCTTCAAAAGGGGGTTTCTCTTCCTGCACTGCATGTCACACTATACCTCATTAATCATCACCCCATTAATAAACCCTGAAATTTACACAGGTCCATTGATGTCTACAAGCAAAACAAGACAAATATGTGGGGGATGGGGAGAAAGGAAATCTCTTCATGATGGCAGTCTTTCCTCTTGGTTAGTTTTAGGAAGAAAATCCTGTCAAAACAGTTCTCCAAAATTATAAGTAACTTCAACCTGCTTGGCCCAAATCAATCAGTGTGTCCCTTGAGCATCCTGCACCCCTCAGCCCACAGACAAGCAAGCATTAGGACCTGTAAGACCCTAAGAAGACTTTCCCAGGAGCTAAACAAGCACATCTGCCAAGCTCCTCTGGTTTCTTTCCGTCTCCAAAATCACTGCAGCTAAATCATGTCTCACCTGTCTCAGATGCCACAGACACAGGAGACACACAATATAGGACACTGCTGGGCTGAAAACCTTTACTTCATCTGAAAGGAACAGCTCAGGTATGAGAGGCAGTAACGGTGGCAGAAACGCTTTTGAGGTACTTTTGCTTCAGCTCTAACTAAGCAGCCAAGAAGTGACTTAAAACTACTAACAAGGTAGTAACCAATAACCTCAGATCAGTGTTTTTCACATCATCTAATTTCTACACTTTCTGCATTGTTTTGCATTTTTATTCTCTCAATTGATCATGTCCAATACTGTAAGGCACCCAAGTCTCTTTAGGGAAGACATTTAACTTTCTTTCACTTCCAAGTTGGAACAAGTCTCCTAGCACAGCAGATATCGAGCCCTCCGGATCAAAACCCACTGTCGTCTCTAAAAAGCATGTGACAGCAAGTGGAAACATTTAACTAAGTCAGCCCTCTCTGCACTTTTTTACTGTGGCTCTCCAGATCACCTGTCATACAATCAGTGGAGCCCAGATTTTAAAGTGCCACTGCAACCATGTGTGATAGAGGCATCTACCCAAACTCCAGGGAGGGTCCATGATGAAGGAAGAATCTACAAATGGAGGCCTCCTGCAAGTTATGCAGGTGTGGACAGAAACGAGGACGGGGCATGAACTGTAGTGTTCACAAAGTTTCAAACAGCACCAAGACTCCGCAAGAACAGAGGCAGGCAGTTAGGAAGCAGTACTCTTAGGGTTTTAAGGCATGCTTTTAATAAGCAAACTAAGCCAAGGAGATGATGCAACCAGAAGCTTGCTAAGGCTGGGACATAGAGGGAGATGCCTTTTGCTGGGACAAGAGGGAGATGCCTTTTGCCCAAGGCTTCAGTGGTGACTAAGTGCAGCAAGTCCTAGGGAAAGCACCAGCAGAGAAGAGTGGTGGGATAGAGCACAGACAGTCTGGCCCATTCAGGAGGCCACTGGTTGTGAAGGAATGACTGGCTACAGGTCAGAAAACTGTCAAAGCTCAGGGGGTTTCCATGGCCTGGGAGATCAAAGTGGTGCTGGAGTGGAGGAGGTGGCATACAGGAGAGAGAGGAGCCTGTTTAGAGATGCAGAGGGCAAGAGCTGAAGTCAGATGGAAAACAGTCAGAAAGCCTGCCTGGGGTTAATGAGGAGACCCACATCTCTCCCCAAACCATGCCAAGAGATAACGGCGAGCACAGGATTTGCTTCAGAAGAAGCAAAGTGAGCTACCTGTGATGAAGTAGAGTAAAAGATAATTTGACACAACAAAAAATGCCCACTGCTATGATAATGGATAGGTCTGTCAGACAAGCAGTGACTGGATCCAAGCAGGAATTGCCCTGGCTTGCTGAAAACCTAATACCTGACTGAACACTGATTTTCAGTGAGGGTGGAAAGACAGACAGGCAGAGGGCTAATGTGATGACCAACCAGTTGGATTACTGTAAAAAAGAAAAAAATATTAAAAAGGCGGGGGGGATGTCAGGAGAGGAATCAAAACGCAAAGTGACTCTTTCATGACATCACTAGTTGTCTCCATGCCTTTCTCTGTGAAGAAGGCAGACAAGATGCAGGCAACGAAAGTATTCATGTTCTTGTAAAGTAGCACTGGTACAAGCAGGAAACTGTGGGCAAAGTATTAGGCCACAGCTTTCTGGCAGGAGGTTTTAAATCCCTAGATATAAGATGTTTTGAGTGAGAGGTGAGAGATGCTTTCCAGCTGCGATTTAACTTTAGCCTAGAAATATGCCGTTGCTCTATAAAGGTAGCTCCTAAGAGTACTTCTTACAACAAAGGAACAGGGAACTCCAGTCATCTGAGAGTGCTACTGTCAGGCAGTGTGAGATGAAACAGCAGAGCACTGACCGATAACAATGCAGGATGAGATTGCTTTTCCTAATGTGAGAGAGCCGTGCCTTCCCTTAGGTAGTTGGTTTGGGTTGCAGTCCTCCACAGGAGTCTGTGGAGCACATATGGCTTTACACGGGGAAAACGTAAGAGCTGTTCCTCTTTGAAAAGACATTAGGGAAAGAAAATTAGCAGGACATTCTTTCCATATAGGGAGGCATGGCTGCAACCCCTCCACTCTCCCTGGCAAGAAGCACATCTGACCCCACCAGAACGAGGGTTTTGTATGAGCCCTCAGATGAGCCCACACCAGCGGGAACAGCAACAACAGAGGGGGAAATTGACAGATCCTGACTCCTAAACCTGTCTAACAGCTCTCTTCACACCAGCACCCACTGTTGCCACTCCTGAGCAGCTGCTCCTAGCATCACCACGCCAATGCCAGACCTTCTGGAACAGCCACCCACCATGAGCTTTGCCACTTCACCGGAGCATCACATCGGGCCCAAAGAACACTAATATCTTCCCCGCCATGTAAGAGGTGTGTTGCAGGTAGTGTATGGCCAAATTCAACATTTGAGGTTGTCTCAAGATATCTGCAGCCAATTTCATCCTCAGGAAACAGCTTCCAACAGAGCAATCAAGTTACTGCACAACATAGCCCGACTTTGCACCGACATCTTTGCCAGCACTCTGCGAAAGGAAGGACAGTCCTGCCCTCCAGTAAGTCATACAATTAGACAAAGTAAACGAGTTGTCAATAAACCCTTGATTGTTCAATGAGACATAACTAATGGGAAGGCAAATGTACACTGCCAGAAACCACGGCATGATAGCGATAATTTCCAAGTTATGCTTGATGTATTTGTGATGCAGCTATTTTCAGTTGCTTTGAATCTTCAGAAGAGTCAGTCATTAAAAAAAGTCGTGACTGTTCTGAGCTCAGAAGCACACATTTCATCAGTCCAGGTGTTTGAATTATTTATCCATGGAGAGGAAAGCTGCACTACTCTTAGGAACATGGCATATGAAGGATAAAACCAATTAGACTTAAGACATGCTAAATAATGTGGAGCAGTAGAGAATTCTCTTGTGAGCAAGATAATTGTGACCGTGGGTTCCACGTATTTATTTTATCGCAAACCAAGCTGCAAAACTCAAAATACAGAGATGTGCTGCTACTCTAAGAAACGTTTCCCAATCATAAGGCAAAACAATTGTTTTCAACAAGGACAAAGCTCCAGCCAAAGGTTGGCACTTTCCCTAGTTTGAAAGATCAGAACTTCAAAAATATTTTTTCAAAAACAAAAGCAGTAACTAGGGAAAATCAAAATACTTCATGAACTCTTCTTCTGTAAGTGTGACTCCCAGTGGATAGGACCAGTCTCTCCTGAAGAGCAAAGGAGTCCAGTAAGGCTGGATATTCTTCAAAAAAAGCAATATTAAGGGCAGAAGAACAGGCTGTCCCCACGTGGCGAAAAGATGAGCAGGAGGGGAAGACGACCAGCCTGTCAGAACTAAGAGGTTTGATGGGGACATAGGAGAAAAAAAGACAGTTTACTACCTTTGCAGGAAGGGATCAGGCAACTGAGAGGGACTACAATGGTGTTGAGAGGTTATACAAGGAGAAAATTAGAAGGTCCAAAGCCCAATTAAACTGGCTACTGTCATAAAAGACCATAACAAATGTTTCTGTAAATGCATTAGCAACAAAAAAGCAAAAAGAGGACTAAGGAGAAACTCAGTCCTTTATTGAATGCAAGGGGGAAACTAAGTGAGGAAAAGACTGAGGTACTAAATGTCTTGTTTGCTTCAGTCTTCAATAGAAAGACCAGTTTTTCTTTGAGTGCCCAGACCCCTGAGCTGGAAAACAAGGAGAGAGAGAGCAGAATGAAGCTCCCATAATCCAAGAGGAGATGGTTACTGACCTGCTACACCACTTAGACACAAACAGGTCTATGGACCAGATGGAATCCACCCAAAGATCTGGCGGTAGTGTTTGTCAAGACACTTTTGATCATTTACCAGCAGTCTTGACTAACAGGGGACATCCCAGTAGACTGGAGGTCAGCAAATGAGATGCACATCTGCAAGAAGGGCCAGAAGAAGCATATAAGGAACTACAGGCCTGTCAGTCTGACCTCAGTGCCAAGAAAGGTTATGGAACAGATAATCTTGAGTGACATCACATGGCATGTACAGGAAAAACAAAGGATCAGGCCTAGTCAGCATGGGTGCATGAAAGGCAGATCTTGCTTGACTAACCTGATCTCTTCCTATAACAAGATGATCCACTCTGTGATCAAGGGAAAGGTTGTCAATGTTATCTACCTGAACTTTAGTAAAGCTATTTTGACACTGTTTCCCACAGCATCCTCCTGGAGATATTTGTAGCTGTCTGTGGCTTGGATGGAAAAACACTTCACTGGACAAAAAAAAACCTAGCTGGATGTCTGGGCTCAGAGTGGTGATGAATAGTTAAATTCAGTTGGCAGCTGGTCACAAGTAGTGCTCCCCAGGGCACAGTATTTGAGACGGTTCTCTTCAATATCTTTATCAAAAATATTAAATGATCTGTACAAGAAGACCAAGTGATCCTCAGCAAGTTTGCAGGCAACACCAAGCTGGGTGAAGAGTGTTGAACTCCTGAAGGGTAGAGAGGCTCTGCAGAAGGAAGAGGACAAGCTAGATCAACAAGAAAAGACCAATGGTGTGAGGGCCTACAAGGCCAGGTGTAGGGTCCTGCACTTGGGTCACAGTAACCCTGTGCAACACTACAGGGCTGGGGAAGAGTGGCTGGAAAGCTGCCCAGTAGAAAAGGACCCGGAGGTGTTGGTCAACAGCCAGCTGAACATGGCCACCTGGGCACACTGCTGTAAAGTTGTAGCCCCCCTCACTAGAATGAATGGCTGTGGTGACACATTAGGACACTTGGTTATGAATACAAGACCTTCCCACCACCCACTTGCTCTTCAAGAAGAAATTCTTGTAAGTCTGCTCTAATATTAATGGATTAGATATTTTGTCCCAACTCTCAAATGAGTTGGCTTTATCCACTGAAATTAATGGAGGTCAAGAAAGTGGTGTATCTCTACTGTGCACCGAAGAAAAACTATGTGTCCTGCTGCCAAGAGAGATGCATTTATATGCTGCTGAAGGTAGAATCACTACCTTCACTTAGAATGACTTAGCCAATTAAGTTGATAGCACAGCAGACACTGGCACTTTCTGATCATGGAGGAAAACAAATAGGCAGTTTTTATTCCAGCAAAGAATCTGGCCCTTCTCCCAGCTTCTTACCTGCTTTCTCTGCCTTACCACCATGCATTCAGCATTGCCTGCCACAGTGGCAGGCCATGGCTACTGAGCAACAGCCTGCTCCTATGTGAACAAGCTAAAAACCTTTTCTGATCTGTGCCATATCACACAGAGACTCAGAGAGAAGCTCAAGGTATTTCAGCTCACTTCAAGCCGTTGGCAGCTGCTGTTTCAATCATTTTGTTTCTATAATCTGGGCAGCACACCAAAGATCACAAGGTTTGAGTTTAAGTTTCATTTAGAAAGCATCTCATAGAAGTAGAATCACTCCTCCATTTGATTAAGGAAGTACCATAGGCTGCTGACAATACTATTGTAGGCAGTAACATCACTGACACATTATCTATAAGAGGTATAAAAAACAAAAACATTGAGCTGGAAGGTTACTAAAAAAAAGAAAGGCAGACCCCCGAGACATTCTCCTTGCAATTCCTTCTTACAAAAGCCCACACTTACAGCCAGTGCTATCAACTGGCTAAGATTCCTCAGGTAACCTACAAACCATTTTATGAGACCAGTGCGCACACCAATCTGAGTATCCAGAAGGGCAGTTTACAAAGGAGTGACACGCCTATTATTGACAGAATTCTCCTCAGAGCAAGAAGAAAACCTACAACACGGATATGTCAACTTTTCTGAAAGTGACATTGGCTCAAATTGATTTATAATGGGAAAGTGACCTGTTTTGATACCAAAGGTCCTTGGCATTAGTGCTCAAAGAATTGTCTGGGAGACACTGCAAAAGGTACCCAGTTTCACAAGGGCCAGCAGCCAAGGGGGAAGAGAAGGAAAAAAAAACAACTGTAATATCAGATCAGCCTCCCTCACCATGGCCTGCCTTACTGCTCCCAAGTAGAGGGGATCCTGGGTGCCATTCCTTGTTAGGATCAATACATAGAATGTTATAGAGTCATGAATGGTCTGGGTAGGAAGGGACCTCTAAAGGTCATCCAGTCCAATCCCCTGTGCAGTCAGCCGGGGCATCCTCAACCAGATCAGGTTGCCCAGAGCCCTGTCAGGCCTCACTTTGAATACCTCCAGGGATGGGGCCCCAACCACCTCCTTAGGTAACCTGTCCCAGTTTTCCATGACCCTCATAGTAAAGAACCTGTTCTTAGCATCCAATCTAAACCTGCTCTTCTCTAGAGTTTGAAGCCATTGCCCCTCATCCTATCACTACAGACCTTTGTAAACAGTTTCTCTCCATCCGTCTTGTAGGCCCCCTTCAGATACTGGAAGGCTGCTATTAGGTCTCCCAGAAGCCTTCTCTTCTCCAGGATGAAGAGCCGTCTCACCCTGTTATCATGGCAGAGGTGCTCCAACTCCCTAATCATTTTCATGGCTCTCCTCTGTATCTGCTCCATCAGGTCCAAGTCCTTCCTGTATTGAGGGCTCCAGACCTGGACACAGTACTCCAGGTGAGGTCTCATCAAAGGGTCAGAATCACCTCCCTGGATCTGCTGGCAGTGCATCTTTTGATGCAGCCCAGGATGTGATTTGCCTTTTGAGCTGCAAGTTCACACTGTCTGCTCATGTCCAGCTTCTTATCCATTAGCACCCCAAAGTCCTTTTCCCTAGAGCTGCTTTCTATCACCTTATCCCTCAATTTGTATTGATAGTGAGGATTGTTCTGGCCCAAGCGCAGAGCCCTGCACTTGCTCTTGTTGAACCTCATGACGTTCGCTCAGGCCCACCTCTCCAGCTTGTCCAGATCCCTCTGGATGACATCCTGTCCCTCTGGCATATTGACAGCATCACTAACTTGGTGTCACCTGCAAACTGGCTGATGGTGCACTTGACCCCACTGTCTATACCACTGGTAAAAATATTAAACAGCACAGTATGAGCCCCTGAGGGACACCACTTGTCACTGCTCTCCATCTGGACTTCAAGCCATCAAGCACTACCCTCTGGTAGTTCTCCAAGCATGAGAATGCTTCACTTGATGCTTGAGTAAAAAGACTGATGTTGGTGGAAAGCAATTTTATCAGACTACACTTTTGTCACTAGTTCTGGTTAGAGATATATATGAGACAGCACTGCCATTTCATTTTTTTTTTTTTTTACTAAAAAGCTTTTTGTTGCAATTTTAAGGATAATTACTTCGGGGGCTGAAATTTCCCAATCTTGTTCTAATTACACAGGTACATATCTGAAGGAGATCTATGTGGTCGTTTAAGATTTTTAAACATGTTCTCAGATAAGCACAGCTGCATTTTTAACGGTAGCTAAAATTACAGAATTTAAGAAAGGAACATTTGATGCGATGTTTCACGCATTAGTTAACAGTCTTCCAAGACACAAAGCTCCAGTTGCTCTGGAAACTGTAACTTGGACACAAGCATGTAGATACCTCAACCTCCTGGCTACAAATGAAAGCACTTTAGCAACACTGCACTATCATATGACGAATATTTTTTTTTTCAAACAAGCACTGCATCCTGATCTTCATATAGGAAGGGCATGTCCTGCAGCCCTTCAAACAGGGCACAGTTCTCTGTTTGCATTTCCTTTAAGCCTTACAGAAATGACTAAGCAAAAGCCAGGAAAGCATGCAGACCTACCATCAAGACACCAAGCCTCCAGATAAGAGAGAGGTGGGTAACACAGGTGGGTATTTGAGGGATATGCCATGGATTCAAAGCAAGTCTGTTTCTTCCCGCAGTTGCGTGGTGCCTACCATACCCTTTTACTCTGCTCTCATCAGACCCCACCTGGAGTACTGTGTGCAGTTCTGGAGCACTCAACACAAAAAGGAAATGGAAGTGCTGCAGCAAGTCCAGAGGAGAGCCATGAAGATGATCAGAGGGCTGCAGCACCTCTGCTATGAGGACAGGCTGAGAGAGTTGGGGCTCTTCAGCCTGGAGAAGAGAAGGCTTCGAGGAGACCTTAGGGTGGCTTTCCAGTATCTGAAGGGAGCCTACAGGAAGGCTGGGGAGGGACTATTGACAAGGTCTAGTAATGTCAGGACGAGGGGGAATGGGTTTAAACCGGAAGAGGGGAGATTTAGACTGGATGTTAGGAGGATGTTCTTTACAGTGAGGGTGGTAAGACACTGGAACGGGTCGCCCAGGGAGGCTGTGGATACTTCCTCCATGGAGGGGTTTAAGGCCAGGCTGGATAAGGCCTTGAGCAACCTGCTCTAGTGGGAGGTGTTCCTGCCTATGGCAGGGGGTTGGAGCTGGATGATCCTTGAGGTCCCGTCCAACCTAAACTATTCTATGTTTCTATACCACAGGCACAGCTGGAAGCAAACGCCAGTACCAAAAGGAAGATTTAGAGGACAAATGAGCCCAGCAGACTGGCTGGGGTCTTGTACACAGAGCCCTCAGCCACTGGCCCACAAGGAGGCAGCAGGAAGCCTGGAGCTGGGAATGGAACAAGATTATAGCAATCGTTAGAAGAAAAACAGAAGAGGATGCTCAAAATCAGAGTAGGAGGAATAAGTGGAAGATGTTTGTGAAGGAGCTCTGGACACAGCCCAACATCAAAAGTTAGATATATTTTTTAATTTTAAAAAAGGGGGAAGTAGTACAGACGTAAATGACAGTCAGAGTGTTGGTTGCTGTGGAAACCATAACTTTGAATTCAGTAGCTCAGACCTAGCATTGCTATTTATACCATGCTTCTCACTATCGTACTAGAACTTCATCTGAGAAACAGAGAGCTCTAGTACCAGCCAAACATAGGGTTTTTTTTTCCCCCTGTGACATGCAGTGATCTTTTCAAATGGTCCTTCTAATTTTTTTTCCATCTTCCCAGCCACTGAATGACTACACAGCATAATCACTTCAGATTAAAACAAACAAACAAAACCCCAGCAAACACCACACATTGGTGTCTTTCCTCTTCCAAGCAAGACCAGTGAATCAACAGACAGACACTGGATACGATTCACTGAATTCTACTTCTGTCAAGAGCAACCATAGAAGCCAAAAAGGGTATTTAAAACAGCAGTGTATCTTATTTCTCTTCAGGCAAATTAGCTGGCATTGCTTGAGGTTATGGAGGGTCAGATCCCAAAGTCAGTTATCACTAAAGATTATAAGCATTCGTTTAAGGACTCTAGAATATTGCCTTTAATATACTGGAAAGCACAACTGGGTCATTAATGCAAGAACAATAGCAAAAAGGCTACAGATTAAACTGTTGTTAGGAGAATCCCTTAAAAAAAATTAAATCTTTATTTTCAAGTTGTTCTGCTGTTCAAGAAGGAAATAGCTTTTTCCTCCATGGGAAACACGATTCTGGAACAGAAAGTGTTCCTGAAGCCTAAGCAGGAGTAGGATTAATCTGCCCGTAACCAAAGCAGAGGTGAGCCAAGTCCCCACGGGTATGTCACATTCCTCTTCACCTCCACCATTCCCGAGCTCAGAAGGGAAGAAACAGTTCCATTCCCCACCAGCTCCTGTATCATGTTTTACCTCCAGTAGTATGGAGGTGCTAGGATAACATGTCCATTGCCACTACCAAATATATGCAGTTAACTACCACAGGAATTATTATTAGGTTTTAAGACACTTCTCAGGACCTGTGCATACATCAGTCCCCAAATCAAAATGCTTGTGGCATACAAGGGCATTAAAGCAAAAGCCAAGAGAGAAAGCCAAAGCACTTTCCAAGGTCAGTTACACCTTCAAAATCCCACAGGACTGCCCCATCCCTGTGGACTCATCAGGAAACAGCAAGAACAAACTTTACACACAATCAAATAAGCAATGCAAAGCATTATAACATAGCATTGAAGTGTCATTGAAATTGACATAAGCATTTTAATAACACAAGGAGGAAAGATGCTTTGATCACAAATTAGGCACCCAAGTAATCACTCCATAGATCTCAACCTCCCCTAATTTATTCCAATATGGTTTTTAATCAGAATTTCATAAATGGTTCACAAGTCACAAATACTACCTATCTCCTAGCTCTAGCCAGCTTTCACCACTCCAGAGTCCTCCAGCTGCCACGAAGCGGGGAAGCGGGAATGAAGGATCAACAAGGAACAGAAAGCCAATTTATCCCAGCGCTTCCCAATCCAACGTGGTAGCAGTGAGCTGCGCGCTGGGTAAGACCGCATTTGTACCAGGGCTGCCGACGTAGCCCAAGACTGCGAGGATCAGCCCTTAATAGCCCCCAGCTGCAGCCAGGGCAGCAAGAGCGGGCAGGCTATGCCTTGCCCTTAGTGACCCGCCGGCCAAAACACACCAGCTGTACCAGCTACGCGCTCATTAAGTCGTGTGCGCTCCCTAAATGACACACCGGTGTGACCCGCGCCGCGGTCGGCACGGCTTCCCCACAGCAGCTGCATCACCTGGTGAAGGGACTCGGCGGCCGCGCTCCGCACGGGGCCCGCAACGGGCAGCGCCGGCTGCTAGGGGTCTCCGAGGGGGCCCGACAGCCCACACGCACACCCCGCGCAACCTCCCCGGGGGGGGCACGGTGACGCGTTCTCGCAGGCCGTCTGCCGCAGGGCCGGCTCCGGAGACGTGCATTTGTGGGTCCAGACCGCGGTAAAGACCCGGACATCCCTACGGTCCCCCTCCCGCGCCGCCGCACCGGCGGGGGTAGCAGCGTCGGCTGCCGACAGTCCACACCGCGAACAATACAGCGGGCCCCGGCGGGCCGGGAGCCCACCCGCCCTCAGCGGATCAAAGCAGCCGCACCTCCATACACATCCCGTCCGGCCCCTCCAGTGCGGGCGGCAGCGGAGGGGCTGCGAGTCGGGCCGCGGCGCCGCACAAAACGCCCGCGGCGCGGGGCGCTCCGCCAGAGCGCATCGGCATGAGAGGGGATATCGTGCGCGAGGGACAAGGACGCGATCCACTAACCTGCCGCGGCCGAGCTCAGCACCGGGGGTCGCCGCCACCGTCGCCCGCCCAGAGAGCTGCTCCCCGCCGCCGGGCGCCCGCGGCTGCCGCCGCTCAGAGCGCACCGCCACCAATAGGCGCCGCTGCCATATTGTTACTGCCGGCGCTGCGAGGGGCGGTGCTGGAGGCCTCCTTAGAAACCGGCGGCCATTGGCTGTCCGGTGAGTCAATCCGGGCAGGGCAAGCCAATGGGTGGCAGCGGCGGCGAACAGCGGGGCGTTCGGAGTTGGAATGTTGTGTGACAATGGCCCACGCGGCGCCCAGGCGGGAGGGGAGGGGCCGCTCGCCGGGGCAGCGGGGGCGGGCGGTGCCACGTGCGGACCGCTCCCCGCGCCCCTGTGCACCGCGGAGCCCGCAGTAAAAGCGGACGATAGGGCATGCGGGCTGCCCTCCGCTCCGGGGAGCGCAGCCAGTTCGGGGCGGGAAGGGAAAAAGGTGAGGCAAGCGGGGGCGAAGTTGGCGCGCACTGCGATGGCGAACGTGATTGGCTGCGGGTGGGGAGAGCTTGGCTTCGAAGTCAGGCCGGCTTCCGAGGCTCTGGGGACTTGTGTTTTCGCCTCTCCATCGTCGGTTGCACCGCCCAGTTCGGGGTAGAAGGTTCCTAACCGTTGCGAGGAGTTCGGGAGCCAGGACAAGAGAGTGCCTGACCACCTCAGAGGTAGGCTCGGTTTTGAGGGGTTCAGGAGCCGCAAGAGTAGCGGACCTGACCGCCTCAGAGGTGGGTTTGACTTCCGGGGGTTTAGGAGCTGTGAAAAACAGGGTCATGGCTCCCAACCACCTCAAAGTCCCCTGGAGCAGTGCTGAGCTATTCCCTGTCTCTCCTTCACGTTCTCCACTAGGCACAAGAAGCCATTGCCCAGCACATATTGGTGGCACCGGATCTGTTGCCCAAACCTTGTCCTACACTTGCTTCACTCACTATAGGCATCATCCTACACCACATTACTCTTTTCCTCGCAAAGCATCAACAGCTGTCTACATGGCTCAGAAAGGCACACAAGCTGCTTCAGCTTTTCCCTGTGCTAGTGGCTCTTGAGCTATTTCTGCATCTGAAGATTTTGAGGGGATTTAAGCCAGTGCATCACGTGCACAGGCTCATTTCAGCAGGATGTAGGGAAGCCAGGGTGAGCATCTTGTCACAAGCATTGCTCAGGCTACCAAAGTGGTGGCTGGTTGTTGTTTTTTTAAAGTAATGACTCAGCTCAAATCAGGAAAAGTACATTCTAAAAAGCAGTAATAAATAAATATGAGTTATGTCTTAACTGAAAGTCTTTTACAAAACCTGCCAAACTACATAAGCTGATTAAAGAAAAAAAAAGTGGAAGCACTTCCTCATCAACTTTGAAAGTCAAGATGGAGAGATTCAAATCAGCTATTTCTAATCTTAATGCCTGGTTGTGTATCAAATAAAGAATATTTATTTTCAAATACTGTGTATTTGTTCTATCTTTAAAAAATCAAATGCAAAATCTCAACTATCTACTCAATCACCATGTTGCTCACAAATCAAACCCAGATATAAAACATCTGTTTATTTTATCAAGCCAGGTTTTAAGTGGCATTACCACACCAAGCATTTTCCTCAAAGCATTTAAAAAGATAAAATGCAGGTCCTTTCTTGACATTGACTTTTTTAGGTAAAATTCCCCATTAGGTAACAATCCCCATAGCCAAAAGGTCATAGTAAATTTGATAGTGTGCTACAGCCCTGGCTTAAGAAAGATCACCTGGTCAAGTAACCACTCAGAATAATCACAAAAAACCCAAGTGACAATGACCCTAGATGTGCAATGTGTTTTATAAATGGAGGCAGCATAACTTAAAACCAGATCTTCAAGGTATCCATCAGCTTATAAACAAATGTATCTCATCAGGCTGTGGGTTGCATGTCAGAATCTCTGTGTACCCAAGAGCCATCTAGCCCCATGTAGGGATGCTGCACCTTCTCCAATGCCTCAAACCAGAACAGCCCTAGTCCTCAGCCATCTCACTGTTTTAATCACAAAGGAAAGTCACTCTTGACTGCCCTGATAACCTCCCACAGTCATATAATAGTAGAATCATTTAGTTTGGGAAAAAAAAAAAAAGAAACATTAAAATAATTGAATCCAGCTGTAATGAAATGCTTGGCTTGGTAGATGACAGGATGCAAGCAAGCATTGTCTACTATGACTTCAGTGTGGCTGTGCCACTGTTTCCCTTAAGACCCTCATAAACATGCTGATAAACTGAGGGCTGGATGAGCAGAGAAGTGGAGTGAAAACTGGCTGAACAGTTGGGCCCAGAAGGTGGTGATCAGTAGTATGGAATCTAGTTGGATGCCAATGATATACGGCGTACCCCAGAGCTTAATACTGAGTTCATTCCTGTTCAACATCTTGAGTAGTGATCTGGATGGTAGGGCAGGGTGTAGCCTGTAACTTTGAAGATGACACAAAACTGCAAAGTGACATAAAAAGGAGAGCTGTGATGCCATCCAGAGGAACCTAGACAGGCTGCAGAAATGAGCTGACAGGAACTTAATGAAGTTCAGCTGTCAGAACTTAATGAAGTGCAAACTCCTCCACCTAGGGAAGAACAGTCCTATGCAGCAGTATATGCTGGGGGTCACCCAACTGGGAAGTGGCTTGGCATAAAAGGACTTTGTGCCCTTGCAGCAAAAGCAGCATAAGGTACCCTGCCTTGACAGCAAGTCAAGGCTGGAAATCCTTCCCCTTTATTCAGTGCTGGTGAGACCATACCTGGAGCACTATATCCAGTTCTGGATTCCTCGGTCAAAGAGAGACACTGAAGACAGTCCAGTGAAGGGCCATGAAGGTGGTGAAGCGATTGAGGCATCTCTCCTATGAGGAAAGGCCAAGAGAACTGAGACTGTTCAGCCTGGAGAATCAGGGGGGATCGTATCAATGTACATAAATACCTGAAAGGCCTGTGCAAGGAAGATGGAGCCAGGTTCTACCCAGTGGTGCCCAGTTACAAGATTAGAGGCAACAAGCACAAACTGAAAGAAATGAGCTTCCCTCTGAACATCAGGTTCCCTCTGAACCAGGACAAGGAGCCCAATGCTTCCACTTCACATGATTCTGCAAAGAAAAGCCAGAAGGAATGGGTCAAACTGAGCATGCTCTATTGTCCGTGCATTACAGGTGTGACTACCAAGCTGCTACCACCCCACACAGTAAGCAAAGCAATTCAGAATATTTCACTGAAATGAGCCAGGGGAAAGGAGAAAAGCAGTGAGAGCACTGAGGTATTTTAAGGAGAGCCAAGGAAGGCAACAGGGTGCAGAAGTTCTACTTTATTATGTGGAGTATCAATGGCACTGTAAACCACAGGAAAGTGAAGTCAGAAGGGACATATGAGAGCCTCTAGACCAATCTCACACTGAAAGCAAGGTTCATTTCAGTCAGGGAGGCTGTGCACTCACTTGTCTCATCAGGATTTTAATATCTTCAAGGCTGGAGGTTTCACAGCTTCTGGGCAGCCTATGCTCCTTGCATACCATGAGCTCCAGCCGCTTCCTCAGTGTCCTTCCACTGGATACCTCCAGTCTGCCAGTCTTCCTGTGATATGGAGGATTTCAAACCTGTCCAAAGGAGAAATCCCACAGCTGTCAGCATGGTTTGAGACAAGGCAAATAAATCAGGCAATCATCTGACAAGATCTATTGCAACCTATCTCCTCCATTTCTCAGTCTATGGCTCCTGCAAAGCATTGTACAACACAGTACCACACAGTCGTTCAGGATTCTCTCATACCCAGTATCTTCTCTGTCCTCTAGAGTATGTGGAGAAGAATGGTGAGGAAGATACGATGGTGATGAAAGGCCAGGATATTTTCTATCAGCTTGTAAAGCAAAATGGTAGCAAGACACATCCTGTGACGTGCAAGACTCTGATGCTAGAGAGGCCTCCTGCCACCACAGTGCCCAACACTGGCATGGTCCTGCCTGAACAATGGTGCAGTTTTCAGCAGCTGCCCCATAACAGGTGCAAACCATCAGAGAGAATCAGGGAATATTTCTGCTTCCATAGAAAGCTCCAGGTGTCTGAGAGAGCAAGGAACTGCCCCTTGCCCTGACCAGCCCCTGCGTCCGGTTCACCTCTCCATTCTACAGGTGCTCAGCACCAGTGGGTCAAAAAGGGTCCAGAGGTTGAAACCCCTGCAGATACTGTTTTCTTTGCCACAGCGCAGGCTTAGGCTCACATCAACAGAGTGGAAGAACCCTCCAGTTCCCCTTCCCTACTGTGGCCCCACACACACAGGGCGTAGATCCTATGGTCACGCGCTACGAGCGGACAACTGCATCTGGGCAGACCTGACTGTGCAGCGAGGCTTAGTCCAGCTAATGCAGGCATATTTTTTAGTAATCCCACTTCATTAGCTACTTTCCTGGAGCCCCAGCATATAATGAGTGAAATCCATTAGTCATCTGACAGTTCTAGTTATTCTGCATGTCAAGTCCTATCTCTTCATTTATATATCCAGACTGTTGTGGCAAGCTGGTGTGCTAGTTGTGCCCCTCCACCTACTCAGTGCTAATTTAAGGATTGTTATTTTTGGCTTGCAGTGATTGTGTGCATAAAAAGTTTGGTTTCCTCCAAAAGATTTTAAAAGGAAGCAGAACATGGAACTGAGCAGAAAATTCCCCTTGCCTAACACCAACAAACCTTGCTTTCAGATAATGTAGCAGAATCTTCCTATGAAGATTCTGTCTGATTTTATGAATGATTGAGTTGCAAAATACTGTCATTTTTGACAAGGGCACACAGGAGCATCTACTTGGCAATTCACAATGAACAGAACTACTGAATTGCAAGGACAGAATTACTGCAAGACAGAATTGCTATCTTGCAAGGACAGTAATTCCATGACTGAAAATACAAAATAGCATTTCCTTATTTAAAAATGTGTATGGATAAGAAAAGCTCAAAAGCAAAGCTGTGTCTCTACTCCAGACATTCCTTGTCCATTTGTAAAATTCATTATCTGTAAATAAAGCATTTTTGTTTCTTTTTGTAATGCATGTTTTGTTATTTCTCCATGACACAAAAGAGTGTTTATATTCCTGAGCAGTGCACTCCTGTACCTGAATGACGGGAATGGCAGAGGACATTTCAAGTTGAAAAACTGAAAAGGGGAGGGTTAAAAAAAAAAAATGTTCTTTGAAAAGTAGTTGTAGACTTTTATCAGTAAATCCTTTCAAGGACGTGCTGCTGCATGTGCGTAAGCTGACATTTCAGGTCCTGCACTCAGTTAGTAGAAGGATTTGCTTACTGCTGAAGTCCTAACCAGGCCATCAAAACTGGATTGAATTAGGACTCGTTCTGTACTGGTGAACATCATGCCTTCCACTTATTTTCCTGTTAGTTTTGCCCATAGCTTAGAGAAAATGTTCATCACAACCCAGGAGTTGTTTTCTTTTTATCTTTGAAAACCTGAACAACAATGTAATAATGGAAGTTTCTTTCTGACTTTTACTTAAAAGTAACTCAGTCTGGCTCCAAGACCTTGAACTCCATGCACAGAGCGTTACTATCCCTGCTTGCCATCCTCTTTAGCAAGAACAACCTGCTTCCATGAGGGCAAAATATCAATTACACCTTACAGTCCCTTGGAGAAGTTTTCCCAGGCCTTCGCATGCTTCAAAAATTATAACATCCCTGTTCTTTTCATCTGGTATTAGAATGATTTTCAGGCTGCAGCAAAGCTTATAGTAGGATCACATCCTCATGCACCTAGGATTATGTAAAAGAGAAGATGCATTTGATGAATTATTGTCCACCCTCACCTCTCTTTTGAAAAATACTGTCATTTCTGTTAACTGCTGGTTGCAAGTGAAGTAATATTTAAAATCAGAGTAATTTGGATAAAGGCTAAAACTGAGCTTTCCCTGGATAATGACTTCTCCAGACAACTTGTTCCAGTGTCTCACCACACACAGTGAAAAATTTCTTCCTTAAATCTAATCTAAATCTACCCTCTTTCAGCTTCAAATCATTATCCCATAAGCTATCACTACATGCCCTTACAAAAAGTCCCTCTCCACCTTTATAATAGCCTTCTTTAGGTACCAGAAGGCTGCTACAAGGTCTCCCTAGAGCCTTTCTTTCTCCAGGCTGACCAGCCTCAACTCTCTCAGCCTGTCTCCAGCCCTCTGATTATCTTTGCACCCATTCTCTGGGCTCACTCCAACAAGTCTGTGTTATTCTCCTGCTATGGGTCCCAGAGCTGAACACAGTACTCCCGGTGAGGTCTCACAAGAGCAGAGCAGGGTGTCATCAGCAAGCTTGTCTCTGCAATTTAGAGATGATGTCATGCAGGACAGTGTCAAATGCTTTACACAATTCCGGGTAGATGCCATCAGTTGTTCTTCCATTATGCACCAACACTATAACCTCATTGTAGAAGGCCACCATATTTGTCAGGCATGATTTGCCTTTAGTAAAACTACATCGACTGCCACTAGTGACCTCTTTATTTTCTGTATGCTCTACACAGTTTTCAAGAGGATCTGCTCCATGATCTTGCCAAACACATACATGAAAGTGACTGACTTGTAGTTCCCCAGTCTTCCTTTCTTCCCCCTTTAAAAATGGGAGTTATGTTTCCCCTTGTCCAGTTAGTGGGAACTTCACTGGACTGACACAACTTCTCAGATATGGTAGATAGTGTCCTAGCCACTTAATTCACCAGTTCCCTCAGAATCTGTGGATGCACCTCCTCAGGTCCCATGGACTTGGGCAGATTCAGATTCCTTAGATGGTCTCAAAACTGGTCTTCTCCTACAGCAGGCAAGTTTTTCATTCTCCCAGTCCCTCCTTTTGCCTTCTGTGACTTGGCTGGTGTGGCTGGAGCACTTTCCAGTGAAGACTGATGCCAAAAGGTTGTTGAGTAACTCAGACTTCTTTACTTGCTTTTATCACTGACATACCTATAGAAGCTTTTCCTGTTCTTGATATCCCTGGATAGATTTAATTCTGTCAGGACTTTGGCTTTCTTAACTTGATCCTTGTTTCCTCAGACAATTTCTCTGTATTCCTCCCAGGCTACCTGTCCTTGCTTCTACCTTCTGTAGGCTTCTTTTTTGTGTTTGAGTTTGTCCAGGAGCTCCTTGTTCATCTATGCGGGCCTCCCGCATTTTTGTGTTACTTCCTTTTTGTTGGGTTGCATTGCTCCTGAGCTTGCAGGAGGTGATCCTTGAATATTAACCAGCTTTCTTGGGCCGCTCTTCCCCCCAGGACTTTATCTCATGGTACTCTACTAAGCAGGTCCCTAAAGAAGCCAAATTTCTCCCGAAGTCCAGGATAGTGAGCTTGCTGTGCACTCTCCTTGATGCCTTAAGGATCTTCAACTCCATCACTTCATGGTCACTACAGACAAGGCTGCCCTTGAGCTTCATACTCCCCCACCAGCCTTTCCTTGTTGCTGAAAATAAAGTTCAGCATAGCACCTCTCCTCATTGGCTCCCCTATCAGTTGGTGAAGGAAGTTGCCATTAACATATTCCAGAAACCTCTTGGATTGCTTATGTCCTGCTGTGTTATCTCTCCAACAGATGTCAGGGAGGTTGAAGGCCCCCATGAGGACCAGGGATTGTGAATGACAGGCTGCTCTGATCTGTTGACAGAGAGCTTCATCCACTCAATCTTCCTGGTCAGGTGGCCTGTAGCATTCCTCCACTATAATGTCACCTTTCCCTGCCCTCCCTTTAATCCTGACCCATAAGCTCTCAATCATGCATCCCCAGACAAAGCTCCATGCACCCCATCTGGTCACCCACATAAAGGGTGACTCTCTTTGTCTCCCCTGTCTATCCTTCTGAAAGACCCCATATCCTTCTGTTCCAACACTCATCATGTCTCCATAATGCCATTAGGATTATAACCCTGAAGGCACACACAGGAGTCTAACTCCTCTTGTTTGTTCCTTATGCTACATGGATTTGCACAGACACATTTAAGGTGGGCCCCCAGTGAAGCTGACTTACTGACTTTATGCTGCTCTTCACATGCTCTTCTGCTGTTCTGTGATCCCTCTCCAGGTTCTGGGTGTCAGTTGCTGGCACTGATACCAAACTGGTTGAGTGGGATGGGTTGAGGTTCCTCTTTCCCCAGCAACTTTAGTTTAAAGCCCTCTTCACCACCTCGGCAAGCCTGTGATCAAAGATGCTCTTACTCTTTTCTGACAGATGGACCCCACCAGCCCTCAGTAGGCCAGGATTCTGCTGATCAGTGATGTCAATTTATGGATAGTGAATGCATTACTGAAAAGGCTCGATGAGGACGGACCACCACTGAAAATATTTGTCTTTTGTTACTTTAGGTTAACCCAAACATATAAGACTAAGCAAAGTCTGTGTTATTGCATTAACCTTTCACTACTGTAAACCTGGCCTCAGCCCTAATGTAGGTCATAGACAAAAAATCATTCACTGTCCTTAACTAAATCCCAAAGGTGACATTTGCCCATGTGAACACCGCACTACAAACCCAGCAGGTTTTGGTCTGGCTTTTGCCTTTGTGAAAGGAACCACAGGGAACTCAAAAACGTTGACAGAGAAGAGGACAAGGATGGCAAACTTCGTGGCACAATCTTCCTCTTCTGCCTTTCCATCTGCAAATACACTGACACAGAGATGTGGGGAAAACCCAGCATGAGACTAGTGTGTTGAGTGCATCAGTGACAATTACATAGGGCACACCATTGCTGTCTGAAATGCCCAGGATGGACATTTGCAGGATGCAAACAATAACATTTTTGAAAGACAGATGCAAGGGGAGTGCCTACATGAAAGTCAATTTTACCTTGAAAATGCTGTTACTCAGTTTGTAAACCTGTGGGCTCCTACAGGTGGAACCTTCAATGCATCTCATCTGATGGCTTGCTTTGCAGCATCATCTGGTGGTAGCAGCAGGGAAAAATAACCTCTCCAGCAACTCTCATCTCTGTATTGTCCTTTAATATAGTGTCCTGTGACCTCCCTGCCTCTTTTTTTTATTCCTACTACTCCTTCTTCTCCTCTAAACAAGTTATTACTGCTAGAGTACTTGATTCAAGCAACTTTGAAAGACGGCTGGCATTGTGTGAAATTGTGCCTTGGCAGAGGCTTAGCAGGGGCCAACGTATCATTGAGGTCCTTTGGAGAGTTGTGTAAGATTTATACAGCTCACAAATGTCAGAGTCTTCAGTGAAGGCAGTAATCACACTCTTACTACATGAACAGCAGACACAGATGAATGTTGGAGAACAGATAAATTAATGTTGGTTTGTCCTACAGAGATGAATTTTCATCAGCCATGCAGAGTCAGACCAGCACCTTAGTCAAGCACAAACCCCTGAGGGAGAAAGAGCAGTTTTAAATCCCCCATAGAGCATGGGGAGCTGGGCACTGAGATGCAATCTGTTGATTGTGTTGTCATCAGTTGACTTTCTTGCAGTAGGTAAACACCACCACGTTTGTGTTCATCTGGTGAACTTGAGACACTAATAACCATGGGGATGCTGTGGGCCTGGCTTTGCCATGCTGTGTTACATCCTCAGGTGGCTTGCTGTGCTGAGGTTCAGACTGCTGTGCACCTGGCCTTATTACCTTCCCTGGGTGGACTTGGGAAAAGCTGAGCCTCAGTCTTGGCTGTCCAGAAAGATTTTTTAACCAGTGAGCTCTGCAGCCCCTGTGTCACAGCAACAGGACACACCTGCAGGGAGTGTTCAGCACAGCTCTATGTAACTTGTTTTCCTGATTACTAAAGCTGACTCTGAGCAGCATGGAGATCTGCAGGAACACACTCCCAGAGATGGTCTTATGTGCATAGCTTTGTAGTCCATCGGACTTGCCTACTGGCCTGTCTCCTGGGAAGGCTACCTGAGGAAACATGCTTGTAGCCTGTAGAATGACAGGGGAAAGGTGCAAGTGACCCCACTGCTCAAAGGTAAGCAGTCTGCAGCAAGTCTCACTCAGCCCTTCAAGTCTTCTGTCCCCAGTGGTGTCAAATCAGTCTGCCTTTTTTAGGCAAACTTACAGCAGAAGCATGTTTATGGAGAATTAATCATACTTCACTCTATATAATGTGTCAGGACTGTGAGACAGAGAGAAGCACAAAGCTGCTTATGAAAGGATGGGGAGAGACTGCTCCAGCCATCCCTGTCTAAATCATTAGCCTAGAGCTTTTCTTCTTCAAATATTCATGTTTTCCTGATTACTTGGTCCTTACAAAAAATGTGATTCTGCCTGCAGACTCTGTGAGTAATTAATTTAAAATACTAAGAGGAGGGAAGTGAACTTTCACTTAACAGTTAGAGCATGGCCTGCCCATGTCATCCTTGCCCTGAGAGTGGAAAGCAATGGAAAGCATTCCCAGAATCCTAGTCCTTTGGAGGTGGCAGCGTGGAGAGCAAAAACAGTGGTCATAGTTGCTACAGGCCATCTTCTTCCACGCATGTATAGGTGTGGAGTAGGGAAGGAATTGTAGGGGAGTGGAGGGTAAGAGGGGACATCTCAAAGGACTTTCCTTCAATTTAACTAAATATTTTGGCCACTCAGCATCACTGACTTTGTAGGTGGCCAACTATGGGGTCACTGCCTTTCCTCAAAATAAATCAAGCAGACAATGCAAACCTCTGTCATCCTTACCCCTGCTATCCATGGTGCCCCAAGCAATTCAGGTGTAATCCTCCTGCCTTTTTTTCATGGCACTTCCCAAGGTCAACCAAGAACCTGGATTCACTTACTGTAATTGAAGACACAACTTAGCAAATGGTTTTGCAGATCAGCAACTGTAAGCTTTGAGCAGCTGGCCCAGGCATTTCCACTTGCAGTCCCTTAGGAAGAACACTGTCTCGAAAGGATTTGAGGTATGGTTAAGATGTGCTGGAAGGTGAAAGATGCGGTGTCAGAAGAAACAATTCCTTCCATATCTGTCCCACTTAAATTGGTGACTCTTGACACTATGACCACTGTAGGAAAGCACCAGGTTTATTCTCTGTTGCAAATTCAGCTTCGAACAAGTACTGCCTGGAGAAGAGGTTGCAGTTTACAGGCTCTTACTTTGGGGCACAGGCTTTGACTTGTGCCATGTCTCAGTGGCAGGAGGGTCCACTGCAAGCAATGCATGGGTGGCTCCAGTGCTAAAAGGAAGGAAGGTATCAAAGTCTTCACTGTCTCCTCTGGCTACGCTTGCACTGCTGGGTGGAAGAAGAGCAAGGACCGGTTTCCAGTTTAGCAGCTGAACAGCATCTCTCCTGTGCACAGCTATGGGCTATTCTGCTCTGTTGGTAGATGTATCTTGGAGCAGGTAACAAAAGTGGTCACCAGTATTGGTGGTTCAGTGGTAGAATCCTCGCCCATCATGCAGGAGGCCGGGGTTTTATCCTAGCCAATGCAGCTGATCTTTGGATCATGCTTACCCCTAAGACAGAGGGTTGGCCCACTGGGGGCTTCCGAGGCAGGAAGGGAATCCTACAAAATATCTCAATGGAGTCACTGTTTTGGAGTGGTGGAGGCGAAGATCTTGGAAAGCAATAATGCTAAGTACTGTAGAAAAGGTCAAAAGCCAAGATTAAGACAAGCAAGGGATTTTCCTGGTGATGGCAGGCAGGGGTTCACATGCACAGGCCCAGACAGTTGCTGACTCAGCAAGTAACAGGGCTGTGCCTACATGAACGGGCATGGCACTCTGTAAGGCAGTACTGAATCCTAACCCACCCCTCAGGCAGAAGGATTGAGTACTAGACAGTGAGCAAGCAAGTTCTAGTAGAACCAAGCCTTTCACCCAGGAGGAACTACTGAAGGTAGAAACTGTGCAGACTTGGAGCTGTGGACAGTGCCTCAACCAAGATGGGGGGCAAATTTACCTGCAGAAGGTGTGATCAGGTAGAGGACCACCTGCATGGCTGAGCTGCAGGAAGACAGTCAGAAAGGTTGGTTGTGTAGTATAAAGGAGACAGAAATGAAGATAGACAACTGGATTCAAGTGCAATCTGTACTGAACCCACAGTCTGTGGCCAAACAGCCCCAAACTCCCCCCATCAGCACAACCAGAAACAGGGAAAGCTAAGGGTGACAAATGGCAAATTGCAAGGAACTAGAACTATCAGGAGGAAGAAACCTCCATCGAAGTCCAAGGTGACCCTGAAGTACCAATTCAGCGCTCTGCAGATGGAGGACAAGGAGCCTGCATCTGGTAGGTCCACAGACACAAGCAAGATGGCCAGATCAGATTCCTGTTGTATAACTACTTCAGCCACAAAGAAAAAGTGGTGGGTGACAGTAGTGGAAGACTCTGATGAGTGGCACAGAGGCACCCATTTGCCACCCCAACACACAAGCTAGAGGTGTGTTTCTTCCTGGGGGCTTGCATCAGGGACATAACAGAGAGGTTGTCTGACTTTGTACATCCCACTGACTATTATCTTCTGCTGCTGTTTCACATGGCAGCAGCAACACAGCAGGGAGCAACCCAAAAGGCATCAAGAGGGACTACAAGGCATTGTGAAGAGCAGTGAAGGATTCAGGAGCACAGATAGTTTTCTCATCAGTCCTTGAAAAGGCTGACAGAATAGGGAAAGTCAAGAAATTGTTGAGGACTTTGGCTATCTAAGCCATAACATTTACTTGGAGAAACCTGGGCTGGGGGCTCATGGTGTTCATCTTTCAGAGAACAGGAAGAACATCGTTGGACAGAAGCTTTCCAGTCTAGTGAGGAGAGCTTTAAACTAAAGCTGCTGTGGGAAGGGGTAATCAATCCATCCCATATCACAGCAAATGACCCTAACAAGCACCCTGGACCTGAAGCTGGACAGCAGGCTGTGAAGAGAGTACCTGAAGAGCAGGATCAGGGAACCTCAGTCAGTAAACCAGCTTCAGTGGAGCCCCAACTAAAATGCCTGTGCACACACTGAGCATGGGGAACAAGCAAGAAGAGCTACAGATATGTGCATGCCTGCAGGGCTTGATGTCATTGGCATTACTGAGATGGCTTCCATGACTGGAGTGTGAGATTAGACAGGTACAAGCTCTTTAGGAAAGACAGGCAGGGAGGAGAGGAGGGTGTGTGGCCTTCTACATCAAACACCAACTGGACTCCATGGAGCTCCACCTAGGGATAGAAGAAGAGGTGACAGAGGGCTTGTGGGTGAGGATTAAAAGGAAAGTAAGGGAAAGTGACATCGTATTGGAGGTCTGTTACAGGTCACCTGACCAAGAGTAGATGAGATCTACGGGAAGGCTGGGGAAGGACTGATTAGAAGGGCTTGTAGCAGTAGAACAAGGGGGGCAATGGTTTTAAACTGGATGAAGATAGATTTAGGTTGAACATAAGGAAAAGTTCTTTAAAATGAAATTGATAAAATACTGGAACAGGTTGTGCAGGGATGTTTTTGATGCCTTGTTCCTGGAGACATGCAAGATCAGACTCAATGTGGCCCTGAGCAGCCTGATCCATTGGGAAGTGTCCCTGCTCCCTGCAGGGGGGGTCAAACAAGATGACCATTGAAGGTCCCTTCCAACCCAATGCAATCTGCGAATCTGTGAAAACACTGACCCAATAATTAATCAGTGCAGATAATTAGGAATCCAGCACTTGAATTTACTCCCTGGTCCTCCCATAATCAGCAAGTGTAGGCATGCCTTCCACCTTCTTGAGGAGCTGGGGACAGGAGTGCTACCTTCCAAGCCAGAATGTGTGCTGCAAGATCCAGGGGGAAGGCAGAAAACAGGCAAAACCAGGCTCCAAGTTAGCTTCTCTGGAGATGTGTCATCCAGGACAATTTTAAACAACCATGTACCTTTTGTGAAGGTTTAAAATTTTTTTTCTGCTTGGCCTCTAAAGCTCTGAGAAGCTTTGATGTAGGCAATTTGCCAGCACAGTCTTGGCTAGCCCAAGAGTTCAGAACTGGCTGGGCTGAAAGCATACCCATCTATCTTGCTCTCGCCTGCTGTGATGGATGTTAGGTCCCAGAGCTTAGAGGGGACCAGAGGGTCTTAGGTGTTGATGAATGCTTGTGCCTATTGATTTGTGTTTATTAGTTCCATTACATCTATTTACACAAGTGCTTTTGCTGTCCTCCCATAATTCAACCCTGTCAGGCTGATACAGGTAGTAAGTCACTCTGCTCTCTGATTCCAGCAAATGGCCTCTCCGTGGTGGGCATTTGTTTTCTGCCTACAGTCAAACTACAGCCTGTGTCTGTGCTGCGAGCAGGGGGAACAAAATGGCTCTGTTCCAAGCACAGTATGTATGACCAGCCACAGGCACTGCTTTTGCAGAGTTTGACTGCGAGGAAAAACCCTTGGAAGCTTCTCATGGAATTCAGCTGCTGCAATGTTAAGTGAGTGCAAGGGCACTACCGGCCTCACTAAATCCTTTTATGGGATTAGCTCATCTGTGTCCTTGGCATTTTCCTTTCATTTTTGAGGCGGAGCGGATTGTTTAGTGGTCTGTATAATCAAGAAATGGTATGTTAGAGGAGCCAGGTGTTGCCTTAAATTGGTATTCCCATCTCCTGCATACAAAGAGATTTCTGTTACATCAGGTCGTTACATTCCTCACTTCTCTCTGTCCTGGCAAGGTCCTACATGTTGCCAAACGGCAAGAGATCACATTCTGCCATTTCTGTTGATGTTAAGCGGTTATTGCAGTATTAGACAACACACAAAGTATCTCTGAGCCATCCACTTTAAAATCCCTTTTCCTCAGACAGAGCAGGTGAACATGACAGAACAATTCCACGTACTGCAGTGGATGGGGAGTCTTTGCAGCTTGCTTTTACTCAGTCGGGTGTAAGATGCCATATAAAGATCTCCTGTGCATCCCCAGCAGAATTAGAGCAATCATTTGTATGAATGTGAAGGCTTTCTGATCTCCTTTCAAACTAGATAGTTCAACCCTCATGATACAGATTCTCTCTTCCAGAAAACTATCAGCAATCCTTTCCAACCATTGCAAGAAAAGGGAAGGAGATTTTTTCCCCCACAGTTGCTGCTGCCACACAGGCAAAGATTCATAAAGGTTTTCAAACTACAAATCTACTTTTTAAAGGGTAAATTAATTTTTGTTGAGCTAATAAGGCTATATAATTTATTCCCTTTGTTTCATCAGACCTATTACCCACAAATCTTAATGTTACAAAGCATATCCAACAGACTATCAGGTTTTAGCCAAGTTCTGCTTTTGCTAGAGGGTCTGAAGCTGAATCTCTATAAAACAGGATTCCTTATGAAGCCTGTTGGCTGGTTAAAGAGATATACTAGAAGGAGGTTGTGGGGTCTCCTTTTCTAGAGACGTTCAAGGCCTGTCTGGATGTGTGGCCTGTGCCAGATTGTGTGGTCCTGCTCTGGCAGGGGGGTCGGACTCAATGACCTCCTTGGGTCCCTTCCAACCCCTAATATCCTGTCAATAAGGAGCCTACCACAACAGTTCTTGTTTAATGGAGCAAGGATCATCTCAAAATATTCCTATTAGGTCTTATTTTAATTGAAATGGACTCATCCATGCACCGACAGGGAATTAAGCACTACTTGTAAAACCCTACCCAGCTCAACTGGGCTTTGGTTTCTCACAACCCCTAGATCTGAACATCTGGCAAACAGAGGGAGGGCTTTCCTAAAGAGAACTTTCTCTGAAGGGCCTGAATTCCCAGAGCTTGACACCAGCAACTTGCTCACTGTTGGTTCAGGTAGGCAGAGCCCACCTAAACCCAACACTGCTGAAAATTAACTGCCCTAAACTGGAATGAGATGAGCTGCACAAAGGCAGCGGCCATTTCAGAACAGCTGGTGGTTGGTCAGCTGGTTTATGAGGCACAGCTGGAATTTCTTCTTTCACCTTTGCATTGCATAAAGAATGATGAAGAGAGAAGGCAGGGAGAGGTGCACCCATGTATAAAATCACCAACATGCCCGCTTATCTTATTTCTTTTTCTAGCGACCATAATTTTTCCAGTACTTTAGCAAATGACGAGTAGTACTGCTGGAAGGTAGAGTCCGTCAAGCGAAACCTGGACCACTAGTGCCACCCAGTGGTTGGCACACATTACCACACTTGCCGTTGCTAATAAACCCTGACCTGACTGCAACTAACAACTCCGAACTCCTCCTCTTACGTTGTTTACAATCATTCACACAGGTTTTTTGCATTTGGTGCCATCAGAGCCCAAGCTTATACTGGAGAAGTGTAAAAAACCCACACATGCTTGTTTTAAGCAACTCTACCTTTCACACTACTGTTTTCTTTAGCAAGTATCATCCAGAGACCCTGGTGCCTACAAGCTAGAGTATGTCAGCAGGGCTGCAGACCATTCAAAGCAGGCACAAGTTTTCGTGGATGCTGCAGCCTGCATCAGGAGCAAAAAAGCTTGGCCCTAGCAGAGACATACAAGAATACTTTTAAGAGTCTCTCAACACTTAAAAGTGAATGTGGAAAGGGATTTTTTTTTTCTTCTGTCCACCAAAACAAAGAGTTGCAGTGCCCAAGTCCTGACTGAGAACTTGCATATCTGCTCTGGATGCATTTCATGAAGGCATTCTAGATCACACAAACCCTGAGGGGACAATGGTTCCTAGCAAGTATTCTGTGATTCTGTGATGTAGAGTGGGTGCAAAGTCTGCAGGCTCTCTCCTGTGGTGCCCTTTGTCCTTTCAGCACGGTTCGAGATAGCTGCTGACCTATGGAAAAAAGATTCCTAACAGATGCCAAGTGGTCATATAAATATTGATTACACAGTACTGTGAAAATTGTATTACAATACATGCAGCTGGGTGCCCATTTATTACTTGCTTGTCTTAAAACAGCACCCAGAAGCCTCATTTCACTGACACGTGCATGAGCCCAAGCTGAGTTCTGCTTTGTGCTCAGGAAAGAACCCAGCTGCTCCCCAGCCACGCAGTGTCCCCAGAGAAAATACCACGTGTTCCAAAATCCACATAAAAACACACCCCTGTTATTCTAGAAACATCTAGATGTAGACCAGAAGCTCAAAATCAGTGAGCTCTTTCAGCCCGGAAAGTCAATCAGATACTGGGCTGCATCAAGAGAAGTGTGGCCAGCAGGTTGAGGGAAGTGATCCTCCTGCTCTGCACTAGTGAGACCTCACCTGGAGTACCGTGCCCAGTTCTGGAGGCCCTATTACAAGAGGGATATGGATGTGCTGGAAGGTGTCCAGAGAAGGGCCACAAGAATGATCAGAGGGCTGGAACTCCTCTACTATAAGGACAAACTGAGGGAGTTGGGGTTGTTCAGTTTGGAGAGGAGAAGGCTCCGAAGTGACCTTATTGTGGCCTTTCAGTATCTTAAGAGGGCCCACAAGAAAGCTGGGGAGAGACTTTTTAGGATGTCAGGTAGTGATAGGACTAGGGGGAAAGGAACAAAGCTAGAAATAGGTAGGTTCAGACTGGATGTTAGAAAGAGTTCTTCACCATGAGGGTGGTGAGAGCCTGGAATGGGTTGCCCAGGGAGTTGGTGGAAGCCCCATCCCTGGAGGTGTTTAAGGCCAGGCTGGATGTGGCTCTGGCCAGCCTGATCTAGTGTGAGGTGTCCCTGCCCATGGCTGGGGGGGTTGGAACCAGATGATCCTTGTACTCTCTTTCAACCATGACTGATTCTATGATTCTAATCTGTGTGGCAGTCTTCATTTCCCAGTGCAGAAGTGGGATATTTTACTCTCTTGTATCATTTAGGTATTTCCTAATTGCTTATTAATTAGTATTTTCACTGTGGTTCTGCATTGAATTAAATGACTGCAACTCCAGGATCACCCAACTCAGCTAAGTAAAAGAGGAAGAAAGAAACAAAACAAAACAAACAAAGAAAAAAAAACAACAACAACAAAAAACAACCCCCAAACAAAAAAGCCCCACATCAACCAAAACCAAACCACCTCATCCTTTGGCATCCTGACACCAAAGTGTAAATGCAGTAAACACTGAAGGGTGACCAACCACAGAACAGTTTGTGTCAGGGAAGGCTGAAAAGTATGTACAAAAGAAACTGCATGGGGAAGTTACCTCTGTCATATGCAAAGCTGCTTATATAGCAAGTGACATTAAGAGTTTAGTTACACCTATAAGGACTTCACAAATGGTATCCTAGGTAAATATCCAAGAATAAGCTGGTTTGGTTTGGGGTTTTGTTGTGTTTCTTTTTTCCTATTCTATGAATGAAATCCTTATTAGCTCACTGTATTTAACATATATATAATGTATGAAAAGGTAGAGGCATTTTTAGGACTTTATTGACTTTTATCCTAGTTGATGTTTTAAATGTATTTTCCTAATGTGTATTTCTACACACAATGTTGTAGTTGCATTCATTTAGGTTCCTTTCAGTGGGCAAATAACATTCCTAAATGCAACAGTATTTTTATGGTCTCTAATTAAAATAAAAAAACCCAAAAAAAAAACAAACACCACAACAATCTTTCAGATGAGCTTTCTGGACAATGTTGTCTTTGACCATTTTCAGAGGTAGTATTTTTAGTTTTTCATGACAAAAACTTTAATCACCAATAACATGAAGCATGCCTTGCTCTGTAGTCTTGGTTCTCTTTCCTGGCAGAAGCAGCTTTGCTAGACACCACTGAGCACCTTGAAATGCATGCACACCCATTTTCTTCCTGCCAGTGCAAATGCCTGATAAGTGCTGGCCACGGTGCCAGAGCCTTGGCAAGAGCAGCAAAGGGGTGAAGGACTCAAAGGACTTTGGTCTGCCCTATGCTGGTCATGCCAGCAGCTCCATGCTTCTGTGACAGCAGAAACCTTAACTCCTGGGCCTGATTTTTGTTCTAGCTGCAGTACATTACCCTGGGGTTTTCCCACAGCTTCTTGTCCCAGTCCCAGAAGTAGCAGGAGGTTTGGGGTGCTGCTGTGGCCAGAGGAGAGGTGCCCATCACATCAGCAGAGTGCACGCTAAGGCAACAGTTTTCTGTGTCTGCTAGTTGTGATTGCACTCCTCTGCCTGCAGGCCAAGTTGTCAAATAAACTGCTCGAGGTGAGGAGTGTACATCCCGAGGCTGACCGAGCAGTGCCAGTTTAAAACAGGTACATGCAGGAGAATAAAGCCTCAAATTACAGGTTTCATTACTTTAACCAAAATATTCTTTTGAATTTTTTATAAAACATTCAAACCCAGTTAAAAAAAAACCAAAAAACTCAAACCAAATCAAAAAATCCCAGCATTTTAAAAGCAATTTTCAGCTTCATCAAGCTTTCCCCACAATTCAGTCTGATTGCAGTCACCACTGTACTACAGCATCAGTTCCTATAAAGACTTCAGCAAACTATTTTTTCTGCAAACATCAGAAAATTGGATGTGTGCATCCATCTTGGCGTATGGCAATGCTGCTAGTCACTGTCAGCTGCTTCATGCTCCCAGTTTCAGCCTGTTTGCAGGTTTTGATGGAGAAACATCTTTGAGGGGTGCCTGTCAAGAACTCATCATTTTCTCAGGATTTTTTTTTAGCCAAAGGCCGTAAGGTGTTTTGAGCAGGAACAAAGGGCTACAGTTTTTTTTTACAAGCTACTTCTACTCTTTAAGGCAGACAGAGGTAAAGTAATATAATTTTTAAATCATCAGCATTTTAGTGCAGTGTTAGCAGCTGCTAGGAACCTGGTCTGAAATGCCCTGGCAGTGGGCACTGCCAGGAGCACTGTCTCCTGTGATTGCTCCTACTCTGCTCAGGCACCTACTACCAAGCTCCTTCAGAGTGTGCCCTCATGAAGGTATGGGGATGAGAGGGGACGCTGAGCGTCAGTTTTGCACTGTTCTCACAAAGCTGCTGCTGACCACCACAAATCGTTGGGATGGGGATTGGCATGATCCATTGAATTCACTAAAAATACAGACTGGAAGAACATGCACAGCCTTTGGTAGCACATGAAATATTTAAAGTCCAGCCCCTGGTGAATGTTAACAAGTGGAAAAAAAAAATATCAGTGGGCAAATCTTGAATAGCACCAGCGCCCTAGGAGCACTGTAGTAATTTGTGGCTGCAAGCCCCAAGCTAGGTACAAAGGTCTTTATCAACATTTACACAACCTCTCCTTTGAATCTTATGTTTCAGGTTAACTCAGTTTGTCGAGCAGTGGAGGGTGAGGGCCTTGCAACAGGCAGAATAGCACAGTTCAGCTGTTAAAAGTGAATGTTATTTTTAATCTTGTATGTTCTGTGTAAAGGCTTTCCAGCTGACACTACTTTAATTACACAAATGCTTTGGTTATCAGCACCACTGCCCCTTAATTGGAACAGCAGGCTTTCCACTAGGGAGCTGCCATCACAAAGTTTCTAGTGAAATAACACTTAACTAATTTCCACAGTACGTTTCATCTTCAAAATGCTTTATAAGCATACACTCAGTTAATTACCTCTCCCAGCATCCCTTAGCAGCAGGGAAGTGTCATTACCCATGTGTAATCAAAGGAGAAGACTTCAGTGACATCCCATGTCTTGCCCAGGATAACACAAAAGCTTGGTTTTATTTTGGTTTCTCAGCATAGGTATCTAGTGCTCTTTGTGACTCTGCAGAGTGTCTTCAGGGACTCACAGGAGGCTGGCAGGTAGAGAACAGCAGCTCTAGGGAGCAGACAGAGGCCAGAGGAGATAGCCTACAGTATCTTAGATGGTGCTAGACACTGATGTGTAGACAGCTGAGTCCAGTGACAAAGCTTTGGATACTAGGAGACTGTGGGGTACCTGTGGGATACCAAAGGAACAAAAAACCCCAAACAAACATAAAATGACCAAATAAACCTACAAGCCTCTTCTAGACCATTCAGAATACGGAATAATAATGTACACATGATGCAGCACTCTCCTTACTGAGCAAGCCTGTAAAAACACGCATGTATTGTGTTCTGTGTGCATTAGATGGCTCTCAAATGCAGCAAGTCTTCCATGGTGCCACGGCACAAGGTCATACTAACATTGGAAATGTAGCATTCACCTTTCCACAGAGAAGTTCTAGATGACAAGACTGTGTATCTGTCCATTACTGCACTGGGAAGCCACTGCTCATCACCCTCATGTAAGAAGGTTATTCATCCACTGAGCTAGAAAAACAATTTAAGAACAGCCAATGATCAGCTTCAGGATCAGGAGAATCCAACTTCATTGGGATTCTCAGTTGCTATAGCACAAGGTTGTGGAGAAGAAACAGCTGTCTGCTTTCCTGCATGCTGGAATCAGCACACCTGTACTTATCCCACCAGCAGTCTCCCCTCCAAAAACACACATCCAAGGATGAAATGGGCCTACAGGAAGGATTATTATTCAAAATGCATGTGGTTTGGTTTGGTTTTGTCTTCTTTTGTTTTGTTTTTGTGTTTGCTTTTCTTAGTGTAAGAGATAAACATTAAAAATTATTACATATAAATGCAGATTTGTGGACAGTGATCTTCACGAGTAAGCCCCTATGAACACAAGCTCAGGCAATTTAGAGTGATGTTTAGCATTACCATATTAGTTTCACTCTCAGTTATTCTAGAAGAGTAATCAGAAGTGTAAAATATGGCACCAAGGGTATGGTTGCCATGGAAACTGTAACCCTCAGAATTCCCACTAATTTTTTAATCCCTATAAAATCTCAGTCAGAAATCATGTTACTGTGCTGCATGGGCTTGATGCTTTATATATGCTGTACTTTTGCAGCATAGAAGGATTTGGGATTTTTTATTACTTTTGCAGATTTTGCTTAGAAGTTTATTAGCTTCTATCTACACAGATTCGACTTTCATCAACCTACACACAGTAATTATTTCATTTGCCCTTTAAGTTGGCAGATTAGGAAAATAACCAAGACTATCTTGAATCCTACTTTTTCAGAGATCCATATGTGCTTACCCTTACACAGTGACAGCATCAGTTGTGATCTTCACTGAAAACTGCTTTGCTCCCATGGTACAATGGATATATATTGCAGGCAACTACAAAACAGGGCAAATAGACAAAGCTGTCTGTCCTCTCAACCCTGCATTTGTCCCTCTTGCATTTAATTCAATGCTCTGGGCTCCAGATCAGGCCACTTTATCACAAATTTGCCTATAAAGGTGTGGATAGGCCCAAGACTTTGCATCCCCCAAAAGAGAAAGGTAGGCAGGAATGCCAGGAAGCCTGTGTGGGTGAACAGAGAGCTCCCGGACACACTCAGGCACAAAAGGAAAGCCTACCGAGAGTGGAAGCAGGGACAGGGAACCTGGGATGAATACAGAGAAATTGTCCGTACAGCCAGAGCTCAGGTTAGGAAAGCTAAAGCACAGCTGGAACTGAATCTGGCTAGGGACATTAAGGGGAACAAGAAGAACGTTTCTAGGTACATCAGTGAGAAAAGGAGGACCAGGGATAATGTGAGACCCTTCCAGATGGGAAAGGGAGAGCTGGTGACAAGGGATGTGG
>WAAF01003250.1:182289-301926 GCA_013400475.1 Tricholaema leucomelas | reverse complement strand
ATGGAACTGCTGGAGCGAGTCCAGAGGAGAGCTACGAAGATGATCAGAGGGCTGCAGCACCTCTGCTATGAGGACAGGCTGAGAGAGTTGGGGCTCTTCAGCCTGGAGAAGAGAAGGCTTCGAGGAGACCTTATAGTGGCTTCCAGTACCTGAAGGGAGCCTACAGGAAGGCTGGGGAGGGACTATTTACATGGTCTAGTAATGTTAGGACGAGGGGGAATGGGTTTAAGCTGGAAGAGGGGAGATTCAGACTGGACTGGATGTTAGGAGGAAGTTCTTTACAGTGAGGGTGGTAAGACACTGGAACTGGTTGCCCAGAGAGGTTGTGGATGCTTCCTCCCTGGAGGCGTTTAAGGCCAGGCTGGATGAGGCCTTGGGCAGCCTGCTCTAGTGGGAGGTGTCCCTGCCTGTGGCAGGGGGTTGGAGCTGGATGATCCTTGAGGTCCCTTCCAACCTAAACCATTCTGTAACTCTATGATTCTATGATTCTATAAGACTTAGGCTTGTTCCAATCTGGGATGGCAGAACTAGGTTATGGGGCAAAAAGAGGTGCCAGAGTTGCAAGAGATGCCATTCTTTCTCATGCCTGACAGATTGTCTGTCCTACTATCAAAGTTTGTCATACCATCTTGCATTTTTTAGTTCTTTCCTCTCTGCTGTGACTCTGATGGTTCAAGTAGTAAAATAATGTACCAAAACGAAACATCCTGTTTGGCTTCTTTGGGGTGGAGTTTTCCACCTACTGGTGAGAGTTAAGAAAATAAATTAATCAAAAGGAAGTATGTGGGAGAAAACAAAACCAAACCCTTTCCATGGCTGCCTAGGTAAGAGGTACATGAAAGAATACACACATAAATTAATACTTCTGTACTTGCAACAGAAAATGATAATGGGAAACACTCTAAATGGTAATGGCCTTACCATTAGGCCTTACCTTACTTCAACCACATAAAGTTACTGATCTCCTTCTGCATGCACCATAAAAACTCTTGCATATGAGTCCTTGAAATTCATGTCTCCTTTGGCCTCCTACTACTGATCTCTTCAACATGCTGTCTCTTAGTATGTCAGATTTGTTAGCTGCATTCTGCCTAACCAAGGCATTAAGCATTGGATACCTTCACAGGTAGCCTGGTTTTGATGCCTAATGCAACAGATCTCTGAAATCACTACATCAGATATTTTCAGTTCACCTACTAAGAAGATGACATGACTGGCTCTTGTCCATATGTTTATCCTACATCCATCTAGGGGCATGAAGAAGGGCAGATCTTGAAAACTTACTTCCAGGAAGGAAAGAATAAACCTGTCCAATGAACACAGGCAGATTTGAAGACAGGAATAAAAATAAGAGAAAGCCCTGTAAGACATCACTCAAGATACCCCTCTTTATGAAAGGGCACGGACAAGTGAAGACAGTGATATGGGGAAAAAAGATTACTTGAAAGTAGATGAGTCACTACTATCCCTCCAAGTTTACAAACTCTTTAAATCAAAAGAGATTTGCCTCTAGGGCACTGGAATCTGTGCTCTTAATCTAATAAGCACTGAGGGTGCTGTGCGTTGTGCCATGAGCACAAACCTGTTTGTTCACAAGTAGCTTGTAGAGTCTCTTCTCTCCAAGCACATCAGGAATGAAATTCTAGGGAAACTAACTCATGGTGCCAAGATGCATCCTAGATAGGAAGCTGCCCAGCTTGCATTCTCGCTCGAATTCTTTCCAGGATTTCTATCTGTTTCTCAGGCAAACAGTCTCCCTAAAACTAATGTACGTTTTCCCCACTGCTGCTGCTTTTTCAAGCAGAGAAATATACCATGCAAGCAGACAAATCCTTGTTTGTTTCAGTCATACCATCTGAACCATGACTCAGGTGTCATGGCTGAGTCTAATGTGTGAAACAAACCTATTATGTTTCCAACATACAAACCACCTGGCCTTTAAGTCATGTATACCTCAGTCACATACACAGGCTACCTGAAGTCTCAGCAACTATGAAATAATTTTGTGCCTCTGATTTAACACATCTATAAATAACATAGCAGAAAAACAAGCAACGTGAGTTTGCCAAAGGAATTAATTAAATGCAATCTGTCATTATCAAAATGCTTGAAGGCTGCAGATCATCAAAGAGAAGTGCAGAGGTGCATGTTCCTTAGTTCAGGTGCTAACTCTCCCTTGGAGGCTAAGGTTTGATGGTGCTATCAGCATGGAGGGAATCCATTTTGTCATCTCTCCCCTTATACTTCCCTCAAAGAATAATCTATGGCTACACCAACATGCTTTCCACTTCAGGCAGAGCTCTGAGCTGTGTAGTACATACTCAGCCATATCATGCATACATGTACCCTGTGGGCAAGCTATATGCGAAGGTGTGTCCAAGAAAGGTCAGCAACTGAGCAATGCAGGCTTCAGGTTGTAACTTCGATGGTTTCCGTACAAAACCTCTTCTGGGAAGGGCAACTGCTTTGAAGTGCAAAGCTTCAAAGGCAACTTCAAACCTGCATTCCCGTTTTAGCTGAGAGTTCTTGACGTGACACACCTCAGTCACAATAATACTGCAAAATAAGCTTCTAGGGGAGAGAAAAAGATGCAAAAATCCTGAAAGAAAATAATTTGTAGAAAAGGAAAACAACACTGCAGCTGCTTCTCCTCTTGTCACTACCTGAGGGCATGATTGAAAGAAAATGCTTATGTCTGGTGAAATCATTACATTGGACAACTGAGACTGCTTTAAAGCAGGCTATCTCCTCCGGGCCCAGAAGACACCACGATGTAAAATACAGGTGTAAATTCCCTCAAGCTCTCGAATGACAACGCGGAGCAGGCCAAAGCATGGAGATCTAACCGATTCTGCCCCACTTCACAGCTTGCCCATGATCGGGCACCACCTGGTCACCAGCCAACGCGCAGGCCCCGCTTACCCTCCGCCGTTACGCAGTGGGTCCCGCCCCGGCGGTGTCGCCGCCGGCGACAGCGCCGCCTGCAGCAGCTTCAGCCGCCGGCGTTACACAACGCGCGCCACCGTCAGGAGCGCCCATTGGCTCAGAGGCGGGTGCCGCCGATTGGCGCGCGTCCGCGCGCTGCTACCACTCGTTTCCCTCGATTGGCCGAACCCCGTGTAATAATTGCGCGAAGTGACCCGCGAGCGCTCCGCGATTGGCCACGGCGCTGACCGGCCGCCTTATATAAGGGCCGCGGGAGGGGCGGACCCCTAGTCCTCGGGAGCTGGTGGTTGGAGGTTGCGCTGAGTGCAGCTCTTCGGTCACTGCGGGAATATGGCGACGCTGAAGGCCGTGTGCGTGATGAAAGGGGACGGCCCCGTGCAGGGCGTCATCCACTTCCAGCAGCAGGCAAGGGCCGGCGGCGGGCGCAAATTCTGTGGCTCTGCTCTTTCCTCGGGGGCTTGTCCAACCGCGGTGCTGAGTCATTGCACGGGGCGGGCGGTGCGATTCACCTTTCCCCTCCTCCCTGGCGGCTGCAGACGGTAGCGGTAGCTGCGCTGAGCGGCCTTTCTCGCCGTGGTGACGGGAGCGGGTGGGGCTGCACCTCTGGGTGCCGCCGGGGCCCGTAGGGAGTGGCCGCCCCGAGGCTAGGCTCGCCTGGTGCTGGAAGCGTCGGGGCACCCTGGACGTCCTGTGGCCGTCTGTGAAGTTCAACGGCGCGAAGCGGGGCTGAGAGAGCACTAACGGGGCTGAAGGTTTTTGCCCTACTGGAGACGTTCTGCTGAATTCAGTGCTGCGAGCGGCATTTGTCTTCCTGCGGAGCTTGTTTACCGCTATCCGAGCAGGACTTAATCGAGCTTCAACTGCTAAGTGGCCAGAACCCCTTTTATAGTTATTCCGTAAAGAAGGGGTTGCGTACAGGCAGCGTTTCCCTGCAGAGGAGGAATGACTTCAGGGTTACTTGTGCTTCCAAAGGGAAGTACATGATCATTCCAAAAGTAAGCGTTCTGATAAAAGGCATTCTTTTTGCTTCTTGTTATGTGAGAGAGTATATTTTAGGTGGTGGCCAGATAAACGCAAGCATTCTGTATCGGCGTACAGAATTAACCTAATGTAATGTCTCGGAAGCTAAACTTGTCTGTGATTCCTGTCAGCTAGGGAGCTTCATTTGACTCAAAACCACTTCATGCTGTAGTCATTTTCATGACAAATTCTTTCTGTTAAAGGGTAATGGACCAGTAAAAGTTACTGGAAAAATCAGTGGCTTGGCTGATGGAGATCATGGCTTCCATGTCCATGAATTTGGTGACAACACAAATGGTAAGAATATGTATCCCAAGTTCTTAAGTTACAGCTGTAATGTGATTGATCAGCTTTAAAAACATTTTAATGCTGCAGCAGCAACTATTTTAAAGGTACTTTGGGTCTCATGACCGCAAATCTTTTGTTAAGGAATTAAAACATTTTGTAAGGAATTTCCATTTCTTGGAACATGTTTTGATTGATGTTCAAGTTCTGACATATCAAGCACTAAAATACTCTGAAAGTGTTGTGTTCAAAAGGAAGCTTTCAACTGAGCATAGTATTCTAGGGTGATTACTCTCACTTTATTGAACTTGTAGGTTACTTACCTCCAGAGGATTAATAGAACACGTAACAGGAGAGTAGCTGTTTCATCATCAGTGACTTCACATGCTTTGGCTATGGGAGGATTACCTTGTGCTGTATAAGCAATACATTTAAACTGGATGCTGGAAAACAACCCCAAAACCCAGCTTTTTGTGGCTGCATTGTGTTTCAGGGTGTACCAGTGCAGGTCCTCACTTCAATCCTGAAGGCAAGCAACATGGTGGACCAAAGGATGCAGAAAGGTGAGTTTAATGTGCCAGGCCTCTTGCTACTTAATGTAGCAGCCATCTCAGTGCTACTTTTTGTTTGGGAGGCCGTTTAATGAATAGTGCTGGGACAATACCAGAAGAAAAATGGTAATTCTTCCAAGACTTCTAAGGTCACTTAACGGCTTAGATGATTATACAATGATTTGTTGGATGTCTTGACCCCAAGAGTATGGTTGAAATGTAGGGTTTTTGGGACATACTTTTGATTTTTGTCATAGTGAGAAGAGACAATGAGACTACTACTGAGTGAAGGTTCATAGAATCATAGAATGTCAGAGGCTGGGAAGACCTTGAAAGATCATCTGGTCCAGCCCCTCTACCAGAGGAAGATCACCTAGAGCAGATCACAGTGGGATGCATACAGATGGTTCTTGAATATCTCCAGAGAGGAAGACTCCACAAGCTCCCTAGGCAGCTGGTTCCAGTGCTCTGTCACCCTCACAGTGAAAAAACTTTTCCTCAGGTTCACGTGGAACCTCCTATGCCTCAACTTCCATTCATTGCCCCTTGTTCTGTCACTGGGCATCACCAAGAAGAGGCTGGCTCCATCCTCCTGGCTCTCACCCCTTACATATTTATAAACATTAAGATTCTTCAGGGTGTGTTTGGGATTCATGTGTTAAAGCTTTTATTTAATCATTATTTATCAGGTGCTGTTTCAGGGCCTGTTTTTGACAACTGGGATCTTAAACTGTCAATTTTTGAGCTGTGTGCATACTTCTCATTTGACAGGTTCATGATCAAGTGGAAGGTGCTGAGGCTCCATGGGAAACTGTGCTGAGGCACAATGGCTTTTTTGTTGCATGTGCTTGGCTGTTCTTAGCCTGTTAGCGTAGGCAGTCTAATAATTAGTGTTCCCTGGGGGCCATGTGCTATGTGTCAGTACAGGGCCTGATGCTCATGCTGATTGTCTGCCTCTGTGGGAGCTGAGACCTAGCTCGTTCCCTGGAAGCACTTCTCATTGTCTGATTGCCTTCAGAGAACCCTTACAGCTTTGAGACCTGAAGTCTGAGCAACAGGTTTAAGAGTATGCTGACTTGGAGAGTTGGAGGGGGCTGTACGTGTGCTGACAGTATGGTAGTGGGTTGAGCTAGGAGCAAGTTAAAAGGTTGGTTTTGCATGGGTAGGGTCTGGACTAGGATTGGAACCAACCTGACATTGTGATTAGCTTTCAAATGCTCACACTGACATCTATAACTATACCTCCTGTGACTGAATTCCATACCTGAGGGATCAGTTGCATGCTAGACCAAGCAAGCTGGCTTCAGCCATTTTTCTGGATGACAGAGCAACATGAAATGGTGTGCTCACAGGCTTTACTGGCAGTGAACTGCTCCTGTGCTAAAGGTTGAAATTGCATGAACTATCATGGCATTTGTCTGTTCTGCTTTGTCAAATCCAGCTCCTGATGTAACCTGCCTGCTCAGGCAGCTGTAGGCTTGCTGTGCCCTTAGGGAGCATGTAAGAACTAGATCATACATCTATCAGTGTAGAGTTGAAATAATTGGACTGAAACTTTCTGGAGCTGAAATGAGAACTTTTAAGGGGAAAACTGCCCTTGACCTGATTTTATAAAACATGAAATGGATGTCTAAGAAGCTGGTAGTCAGCATTCAGAAATTAGTTGGTGTTCAAGGTTCTGAGTAAGGATAGAAGAGTCTTGCAGAACATCACTGACTTGTCATTTGAGCAAACAGTTTATTGGGGTTGGATGTGTGGGGACAACATACTGGAATGAAAACTGAACTGCTAGATCCTTAAATCTTAAAGGACATCCTAGCAGAGATCCAGCTCTGAAAAACTGTGGTAGAGCATAATGCCAAGTGTGTGTGGGGAAATGCCAAACAAACTTGAATAGTCATACCTGGTACAGATGAGAACTTAGTACTTGATGCAGCTACTTTTGACCTGTCACTTGACAAACTGCTTTTACTAATCCTGTTTAAGCCTAGAGCCTGCAGCTACTTGTGGAATATCTGATTTGTGATAGGTGTTAAAGGCTTTTAAGAACAGCAGTGGTGTTCAGACCAAACTCTGTAGGTGCAGGGAAGTTGTTTTGCCTAATTTGAGATTTTCTTTGAGCAGAGGAGGGAATTCTTGGCTGCGACTTGTGCACCATTAGTTTGGCCTGTTGGGGAGTGGCATTCCTTTCCTCAGAGCTGATTAGCCTGTAGTTTCAAGTTCTAATTAGGACTGAATTTTAATCATTCCTTGAACTAAAGGACTTAACCTTGCACCCTTTCACTATTTTAACTAGTGGTGGTAGAACATATGTGCTGTTTAATGTGGTAGAGTACTTGACTGTAGTGTTGTCCAGGTTGTCACTTGGAGCTTTCAATTCAAACAAGTTTTCCATGAGTTTCTTTGCATCTCTGTAGGCACGTGGGAGACCTTGGCAATGTGACTGCTAAAGGAGGAGTGGCAGAAGTGGCAATAGAAGATTCTGTCATCTCTCTCAGTGGGCCACATTGCATCATTGGACGTACCATGGTGGTAAGTGTCTTGGTGCCTACTTGGATGCTTTAAAGAGGTCTAGAGCAGCTTTGACAGTGCATGGTGACTTTCTGATCCTGGAGGCCAGTTGCTGGTGTTTGTTATAGCACAAGACTTTCAACATGGGGAGTTCTTTGAAACTGTCTGGAAGGCCTCTGTAACAGCATGGCACTTCACTGTCGTGAGATCTTGGGTTTTCTGTCTGCCTTCAAAGATGTTCCTCTCCATTTAGCTTTGCTTCTTCCAGCCAAGTGACTAAAGCAGCTTCATTTGACGGGGGCACTGGCAGTTTGGCATAAAAGCTGTCACTGAAAGGCATGGTAATGGGCACTTCAGGACATGCTTTTCACAAGTACTGGTCTGGTAGCTGGTGGCTTAACTTGTCATGGCCTCAGTGGGAGGGAGGCAAAGCCTGAGTGGACTCAGCTATACATGAGAGTTGTCAGTCTTGTTTTCCTTGGGACTCTATTGTGTGCTGAAGCCACTGTGCTTCTGCATGAAACAGGAAGCAGAGAGATGTGTAGTGGAGCACTTTGTGGTGAAGGCGCCTTGGGTGTTAAGGGTGACCTTGAATGTTAAGTCCAGGCTTGCTTTTGGACTAGTAAGAACATGAAACACAGGGGTATAATGACTTCCAGTTCAAACAAGTTGCTTTTAGCTGAATTGCTTTAGACAAGTTCAGTTTTAAGTGTTTTAGCCAGTGTGTCAATTTGGCATTTAGCCAAACTGAGTACAGCCACAATAGGTGCTGTTGCATTACACCCATCTGATAGCTGGCAGTACTGCTTGCCACTGCTGCTGGTAAGGTGAATAAGGAAAAACGTGAAGTAGTTATGCAATGACATGAATTAAGAAATCTTTAATTCTCTTCTAGGTCCATGAAAAAACCGATGACCTCGGTAGAGGGGGAGATAATGAGAGCAAAATAACTGGAAATGCTGGTCCTCGCTTAGCTTGTGGTGTAATTGGGATAGCAAAGAGCTAAGTATTGCGCCTGAAATGCTTAAAATGACAGTGAAGAATGGGCTGTATTCCATTGTGAATGTTGCACTTGCCCTTCTTTGTGCAAACAAGATTTATCACTTAATCTCATTACTACTCTGCATTCTGAGTATCACTTAAACTGGTGAAGACTGACTTAATTTTGTATGATGTATATTGCAATTAAAGTGACCCTGATGGAATGTCTCTGTAGTCTTCTGCTGAAGCATCTGTTGTAACCATTAAGTATAACTTCACTGACTGGACTCCTGTTCTTTGTAATGAAGATTAGCAGGTCACAACCTGAACAGGCAAACTTCTAGTACCTAGTGTGATTTGGAGGATTAGCCTTAAGAGCTTTGGCAAGACTACTCACCAAAGAGCAGTAGGCACTGTATGTATCAGGGCTTCCTCCTGGCAGTTGCACCACTTGTAGGTTTGAAACCTGTGTAATAAACTTGCTGGGTAAATGTCTTGGTCTTGCTGTCTGTATCAAAATAAACCTATCTGCTGACTTCCTTACATAGAGTGGGCTTGGACTTCCCCATGTCAGTATCTAACTTCCTGGACACTAGTGGCATCCAAGTTGCTTCCAGTCATCCTGGAATATTTAAGACTTGAGCTCAGTCAGGATATTTCTTATTTACCTTGTCATGTATTCTGTTGTAATCAAATCCCATGCTCTGAGGCATCAACCTGACCCCCTGCATGTTACAGCCACTGGTTTTCTCTACAGAAGGGCAAGTGCTGCTTTGCAGAAATGCCCTTGCTGTGAAGTGTAAGGGGGTTGTATGACATGTGTATGACATGTGCATGTCACTGCACCTAAGGAAGCCCAACACACAAAATGGTCCAGCTCCATGTGTCCTTGTGTGCCTCATCTGCACCTCTGGTTGCAGGGTTGTGCAGTGAAAGCCTGAACATGGTGAATGAAGGCAACTCCTTCAGGCTATGCTGGAGCGTCTGTCTAGTGTGGAAGGGGTCTTTCCTTGAAAAGGATTTGCAGAGCCAGGAATCTCCTATTTAATTTCATAAAGCTTTCTAGCAGTGTAATCACTGTATATTTGTGCCAGTTTTGATTGTTCTTAAACACAGATCTCCAAGTCTTTTAATAGAGATTATTAATTTTAATGAAGACTTGTATCAACATTCCTTTATCTTGTACAGAAGAGATATTCATGGAAGTAGTTGGTTGTAGTTCTAGACACTCAGATTCCAGTGTAGTATGTTACAAATGGCTTTTGGTAGTATAGCAAGAATACTGTAAAAGAACACTTCCAACCTACATTCAGTGCAGGTGGCAAACAAGGGGCTGTACACTCTACCCACCTGTACCTCTTCCCATGCATTAGTCTATGCTCTGCTGCTTCTGCTGCAGCAGAACAAAGATAGTATCTGCACCTTCCAGATCCCTCAAGTCTGGGCATGCCAAGCGCTGGACACCCACAAATACCACCATCACCTCTTTGCATTTCAGAAGTTCAGAGGACAATACATAGTCTCCACCTCACCCTAGGGTGAAAAACAAGTAACTTGACAGCAGTTGGTTGAGCTGTAGTGGAATGAGAGCTCTGGAAGCTCTTGCTTGCTTCCTCTCCCTTCTTAGTGCTGAACCCTGCTGCTCTGAGAGCCTGCTTACACAGAGCTTTCCTCCCAAACCTGTTAACTGTCTTGACGGCACACTAGCCTAGGTGTCAAGGCTATATTGAAGGACATGGGAGTAATGCTTGGTTTATGTACGAATCAGTGCGACTGGCTGCCGTAGGCTTAATAACCAAGGTGTTAAATTGCTAGGACTGTGTTTATCAGTGTTGGGTGCTTGCACTGAGCTAACTAATCTTTACCTACAGATTTCTGGCTTGTCTAAAGCCAGAAATGTGGTAGTTGTAGAAGGCGTAGGGCATAGTTACACTGGTGATGCTGTAACGATGATGTAGGGCTGGTAGGTTTATTACACAGCCACTGCTTCAGAAGGCAGCAAGAAATAGTTCCACAAAGGAGATCCTTGGTTTTACTGGCCTTTGTTTTCAAATTCCTAATCAGGGAAATGGAAAGACCGAGGTGGCATTTGTGTGAACAGATAAAGCTTTCTCTTTCATTCTTTTCTTCAAATCTTTTAATAAAGTGTATTCATTTTAAAAAATCCTACCTCCTTACAGAATTATGGCAATTTGTACTAAGACAAGTCTTAAACATAAGACAAATGTCTGGCTTTGTGTGAGAAAAAGTTAGTTCCACTGGCCCAGCATGAAACAAACATTAAGGACACAAATTTTAACACATGGAATTTGAGCTCACTACAAGGTATGTAAACAGATTTTTTTTCTCTCTTTATTCTGCTATTGCAAGAACATAAAAATATATGTCCTCTCCCCAATCCATAACTCCACATTTGCTTTCCCACTCCCCTCCCCCCAGAAAAATTCCTCTGCCACAGAGCAGCTGTCAAAAAGCACTGGTGTAAAAAAACAGCTGCCCTTCACTTAAGGGATAAAACCCCAACTTTAAAAGTAGAACACACCTATATCAAGGAGAAAAAAAATTAAATATGCACAGGATTCATACAAATTTTCCTCTAAGCTTCTAGAGTTAAAACAAGCTTCAAGTGAGAGCCTGGTGCTGGCTGAGCAACAGGGCTGCCACGTGCGAGGGCAGATCTGCCTGGGCTCTGACTGCACTCAGCACAGCCCTCTGGCAAACCTGCCTGAGGAGCCCACCAACAAGATTTAGCATCTGCCCTCTTAAAAACCTGACAGCATTACTTGACTGATATGGAGAGGAGATGGTAAAACTTAACACAAATGCAAGAATATGCACCCTTTGTCCATCACTCTAATTAGGTACATTTGGTGGGCAAACATTTTAAACCTACCTCTTGCAGGATTACAGGAGGTAGACATCACATCGTTAACACACACAAGGGCAGGAACCCAGATTGATGTGAAGGATCAAGAGGCAGCATTTTGGAATCCTCGCGCACCCTCCCCCCACCTCCCTTCCTTTTCCCGGCCCTGTTTAAAAAAAACAGGTTATTTTATATTGTGGTTTTGGTGTCTTCCATTTCTTTCCAAAAAGCATCAATACCAGGTACAAAAGCTGCTGTACTGGTGTGCTTCTGAGCCCACCACACACAGCAATTTTATAACATCACAAGCAGAGCAACTTAAAGTATGTCTGAAGGTGTCCACCTCTTTAGAAAAGGCAAATTAGGGCAACATTTACCACAGACCCAGTTGAAAGGGAGGGGAGGGGGTGGGAAATAAAATTTAAAACTGATTGCATTGCAAACACTAAACAGTTAACTCTTCAATTAACATTTTAAAAACACTAACTTTTATCTAGTATGGTCAAGTAGATCATTAAAATGCAGCAACCTAAAAAAAAAAAAACAAACCCAAGATGACTATTACAAATAAAAATTTGCTTCTGTGAATAGCTACACAAACAGATGTATTCCTTTTAACAAGTATAAACAAAACAGTCTAATTTAGACTGCGGTACAGCATATAACAGTTCAAACTCTTAAGATGCTGAACACTCCTTTTCCACTTCAGTGCAGTGTAGGAAGAATAGCACACGTTAAAGTTTGTTACGAAAATAGAGTTTATTAAAAACACATCCCTATTGTTTTGAGGAGCTTTCACCGTTACCTTTTCTTAAATTAAAAAAAAAAAAAAATAGAAAGCACTTCTACTTCTGATTTGTAAACTTTTTAAAGTCAAAACTTTAAAAAAGTTACAGCAAAAATGGGTAATATTTTAATCATATCTTCAGTATGTCATGTTATGTTGTGGCTATTTTAAATAGAAGGGAAGCAATCAAATTGCTTACAATTCCCCACCAACTACTGAGGGGCTGTGATATAAGCAGAAGCAAATATAATACAGCAGACTGTACAACTCTAAAGCTCTACACTCCCAACAAATGTCACTGTCAGCTTTCAGCAAGTTCCAGTCGCTAGCGAGGAGCCTCCGCCACAGAGCCCGTATCCTTGTCTGCTTGTTCCACAGATGAGGTAGCCTCGGGTGTTAACTCTTCAACAGGTTTTACACTTGTAGGTTCAGATTCTCCCGCAGCAAGGTCTGAAACAATGTCTGCGTCTTCAGTTTTGCTGCTATGAGATTCGTGGTTTTTGTCACCGTCTGCCCTGTCTGTCATCTCTGCTTTTTCCTTTCCTCGGCTTTCTTCCTTGTCTCTGCGAGACTCCCTATCTCTTGAATCTCTCTCTCTGTCTCGATGGCCACTGGACCTCCTGTTTCTGTCCTCCAAGTCTCTGTGTCTCTCCCGCTCCGGGCTTCTCCGTCCCCAGTCTCGCCTGTCGCGATTACTGAGTCGGTCGTGATCTCTGTCATCGTTGCGGTTACTGTAGCGCTCACGATCGTTTTCTACCCGATTTCCAAAAGATCTCCTTCCAAACCTTTCCTGGTCTCTGTTAGGCGTGAAGGTCTGCCTGTCATTTCTAAACTGCCTCCCGTCTCTGTTCTCCTCGGGTCCTCCTGGCCCCCCACTTCCTGGCATGCCCCCAGGTCTCACAAAGTGACCTGGTGGTGGGAAGGGAGTTTTCATTCCATGGGGTGGAGGCATGCCATAGCCTCCTGGCCCTGGTGGGGGCCCTCTGTGCATCATGTGGGGAGGCATGTGTCGTGGTGGCATCAAGGGAAACCGCTGCAGAGGTGGCGGTGGCATTCCTGGCGGACGCTGGAGTGGTATCAAACCAGGCCGGGCACCCAAGAGGCCAGTGGATGGAGTCTGCAACCCAACAACAGGGGCTGGCGGGGGCGGTGCAACTCCTTGAGTACCTGAAACAATACAATACGATACATTGGTACAATACAAACAATACAAACGAATACATACAAAGTAAAATCAGAGGCTGGCAGGAGCATAAAAGAAGGATTTTCATAATTACAAAACCACTCTGAAACTCTTTAATTAAAAAAGTTACACCAAAATTAGGGTGGGGCAGCAGAGCAAATCTTCCTGTGCTAGCTTACATACTGCAGAGCACAGTCTTTAAACAAAAGTTTGTGTCATGCTAGAAGTAATTAATACTGCAATGGCAGTAACTAATCACATCCTAAAGGCTTCCTTCTGTGAAAAAGCCATTGCTATTTTGCAGGTCAAAGCTCTTCCTGATCTCCAGCAGCTCTGTGTCTTGCCTTCTCATCTGACTGCTGACAAAACACCTTCCTAATAGGTTATGCTTCCCGGGCTTCTAATTAGAGACAGAGCTCCTTCAGTTAGCTTTCAAATCTTTCTCTTCTCTTGCAAACATCAGCAAAATCATATCTAGTTAAAATACTTGAGACTTGAACTTGTCATCAATAAGACTTTCAACACACAGAAGAGGTGGTAGGTACAGCAAGCTGTGAAGGGGTAAAGTCAGAACAGGGCTGGGGTAGGAGTCCTGAAATCAGACAGCTCAATTCACTGTTCCAGAGAAAAGGGATACAACCATGTTTAATTTCAGTAGAATAAACCTTGCAACATAAAGTGCTCTGTGGGTTTGTTTTTTCAAATATACAAATTTCCATCTTTTATAGCACCTCCTCAGCACCCAATTATTTGGCAGTTTTATTTCTGGATTGGGTTTTTTTTTTGGCATGGTCGGTGCAAGAGGGTAAAACAACCCTGAGCTCTCAAAACATACTGTTTGAGAAAACTCAGCCCTAAGAGAGCTGACATCAACGTAGTGAGGCAAAACGAACAAGGTTTACCGAGCTCTAGATGAGGACTTCATATCCATAAGCATGTGCCAGCTTATCTCCTGTGCTTCCTTGTTGTCTGGACTATTAACACTGTTGTCTTACACTCTCTGTAGCCTCTGTGCTGGGTCTATCTGCTCACTATCAGTTATTTACCTGAAAACAAGCTCACTCTGCGAAAGCATGTGGTGTTTTTCAAACTCCCAATTCAAAATTTAAAGGAATCAAAAGTTGCCAGCAGAACAAGCACAAATCTGTGCTAATCCATTCTGTGTTCCTTTAGATCTCTGGTGAGACTATAACATTTTGTTTCTACATATACTAATAAAAATTACAGCATGTAAGCTGCCCTGGTTAAACTGGAATGTGAAATAACTGGAATCATAGAATCACCTGACTGGAAAAGACCTTAAGATTGTCATATCCAGCCATAACCTAGCATTTCCCTGTACACAACTGTGAGACCGTGTCCCAAAGCACTGAGATCATCTGAACATCTTTTAAATGCCTCTAGGGATGGTGACTCTACCACTTCCTTGGGCATCTTGTTCCAGTGCTCAGTGATCCTCTCAGTAAAGAATTTTTTCCTAACATGCAATCTAAACCCCACCTCGTGCAACTTGCGGCAATTTCTTCTTGGTCTCTTACTTTCTACCTGGGAGACCAGCCCCCGCCTCACTAAGACCTCCTTTCAGGTAGCTGTCTCACCTCAGCCTCCTCCAGCTCCTTTCTCCGCAACTCCCTTAGCTGCTCCTCACAGGATCTGTGTTCATAAGCCCTCACTAGCTTTGTTGCCTTCCTCTGGACATGCTCCAGCCCTTCTGGTAGTGAGGCACTCCAATTCCAAACACAGTACTTGAGGTGCAGCCTCACTGGTGCCGAGTATAGGGGTAAATACTAGAATAAAATACTTGGCAGTGTCATTGATGGAAACTGCATTCTGATTTCAGCTGAATGAACATAGGGGAGCCAACACTCCCAATAACCTTCCCTTCAGCTAAGGTAGCTTCCCTCTTCCTTCACTGGTTTAGTATTTCTATCCCAAATGTGGCTGAGCCCTCTGAAGAACACACATTGCCCTTTCACCACACCACTTCTTATGCTTAACAACATCTCTAACAGAAACTTTTTATGGAAGTGCTTATTACATCCATATTAGAGGGGAATTATATTGTGCTGACCAGGAGGGACTGGGCAACAACGATGTGAATATTCTTCCAGTCCTTGGTATCATCTTACCTTCCCCTCCAAGTGGTCACTTTTAAGACACGGCTTGACAGGCCACATTCTTTGAAAGAAATGTTCCAGCAAGAACAGTGCATTTTTTGGTTGTATTTGTTTGTTCTCCTTTTTGATTTTAAAATGCACAGCCCTCCCTCCACCTTCTTTCATAGCCAGGGCTGTATGGCACCTAGTTTAAACTCCTCTCGTCAGGAGAGATCTGACAAGACAGACATATGGCTAACAACGACTTTAAGATTAGTGTTTTGCTGAATTCTAAGTTTTTGGATATTTTTGTTGGTATGTAAACTATTCCACAGAGGATTTAAAATTGGGCAGAAAAGAATAACTGAGATCTAACGAGCTGAAGAGAATAAGCATACACTTCTGCTTCATAGCAGCAGAGTAGATGTACATTACAGCAACACCAGCAAGGGGGAAGTGTGTTTAAGTTTGGTTAAGAAATACAACTGATTTAATTTCTTAACCTGATTTCTACATAACATGCAGTACAGCAGAGTAAACAGTGTATGAAGCTCCTCTTTCAATCTGAACTGCATCAGCAGGGTAGTCAAACACGTTTTACTTTGTCAGGCCATTCAAACAGTGAAGTTGAAGAAGACTGTAGAAAAAACTATTCATTTCCTCGTTGTGCTGATGAATCAGACACCAAATCACAATTTACACATCCATCAGTAAAATCTGTGGTAGAGATTGCACATGCAGTGGCTAGGAAATTTTATAGCCCTTTGTCGTCTGATACAGATGAAGACAGCATATACAACTTATAAACAACTTAAAAATAAGTACCAGAGGTCCCAGAGTCATAAAATCCTTCATTGTTTCTATCTCATACCTGTGCAGAAAGGTGAGGGAATTTACGTATAGGAGCCTGTATTTCATTCATAACTCTAAGCCTTTTGGTAGTAGTTAACCTTATCTTCTTGCTTATGGGTATGAAATACAACCATCCCTTTCACCAGCTGTTTATTCTCTGTAACTTGGCTATGACAGGGCTTTTAAGGCTGGAGATACAATCCTCAGACCTTGCACATAACACATTCTGTTCAAAAGGGTAAAAATATAGACCACTTTCACAACTGATTTTTATTTGCAACTTTTACCAGTGATGCACAGTGAAAGGTCCTCAGAATTTGAGAGGAATGTTTACAATGAGGAATGCAGATGCACAAGTATTGGGCAAAAACATCGACACCCATGAGTACTGTTTCAGAGGTGCAAGTACATCTACACAATGCCAAAAGTTTCATTATTTCACTTTACTCCTAAGACACAGCCCAAAATGTCATAGCTGTCCAGAGGAAGTGTCTTCTATTCAGAGAGGTCACAGGAGGCCATCATCCTTACTGTTTTGCCAAGTAAGCTAAGAAGCCAGATTGCTGTGTCATCGTAATCCCATTCCTGATTATCTTATCTCCTGGCTGGACAAAGCCCATGCTCCCTTGTGACAATTATCAGTGTTACAAATGCTGACAGTAGTGGAGAAATGCAGCATCTAATTTCATTTTTTTTCTTAACTGAACTCTGCTCAGTAAGTGATTACAATGTTTCCTACCATCTGTTAAATTACTCCTCATCTGCACTGTTACAACAACTGGAGGAATGGTGTTCCCTGTACCTGAGACAGCAAACCTCTTTCAAATACACCACCTTTTGAAATCTGAGAACTTATGATTCCAGCAGAATAGGCTGAAGGTTTACATTCTGAGTTTGATGATGATATTCTGCAACAATTAGCATGTCACATTAATTCTCCTGTTGTACTCCATTAAGGAATGTGGCATCTTAAAACTAGAACATTATTAAATGCTACCTGGAAATTCCTGGTAAGTGGTACAAGTCTTTTGTGTTTTCCTGGAGTTTGGTACAGAATCCTTTAGACAAAGCCAAGATGGTAAAGAATGAAGCCTAAGCATAGTAACTTGCCAGGAATACCACTTTTTTTTTCCAGGGTAGTTCCTGTCCATCACTGAAGCCAGTAGAAGCTTGCTCCTAATTAATACAAGATGCTTACACAAGGACATGAGTCAAAATAAATTATGTGTGTAGCATTAGCTACCAATACTAAGCCTTCCAGAGCTCTTGCTTTACAAAACAAACACTAAACAGATCGTGGTCAGGGAAATCATCAGGACAAAACTGAATTCCATGAATGGTGCTTGAGAGTTCATGCTCCCTTACCTCTGAATCTCATGCAGTAGCATTATGACAGCAACAGTCATATACATGGTTAGCAGACAGCAAGTTTGTTGTGCTTTCTAAATGAGCTATCACAAGTTGACTTTTTTTTTTTAATTCCAGCATGAATAAAAAGCTCATCTTCGCTGTGAAGGAACAAGTATCTGCTTTATGACACAGTAATACTCTGACGAGCTCAGAGAATATTGCAGTCTTTTGTAATTTAATGCAGTTACAGAAAGACCATGTAGTTACTTAAAAACAAACCAGTAAGGGAGGAGAGAAAAATTCAGCATGCAGCAACAGGCAATGAACTCCGAGTTCGATGAGAACTACAGAATAATTCATCTTTGAGAATATGTAATTATCACTGTAAGAACTTTGGTAAAAAGAACACTAGACCAGGACCTACAAACTGCAATAGTGCATTTAATCAAAGTAACAGATCACAGAATCTGAATATTTGAGACACAGCATCCACAGCAGCAGTTTATTACTGGTCTAAATAACAGCATTTGCTCAACACTAAAAACAAGTTGGCAAATACATATTTAAAAGCCTGTCACTTTCTACAGTATGCACATGTAAAAGGAGTCTGAAAATATCTGCTTTGCAGATCACTTAAAAATTACATATGAGCACACACTCATGAAACCTGTTACAGTCTGGATAATCTCGTTCAAATTAAGAACAAGAAGCTATAACAGCAATGAGTATGATCAAGAATACACCTAGATCAAAACAACCTGAGGGTGGCTTCCAGAAATAAGCACAAGAAAATTCAGACACAACGTCCAAGAAGGATCAATCCTCTGAAGCATAAACATGTCTTTGTTGGAAGTGATGAAGGAATTACATTGGAGGAACAAATTAAATTAGCAGAGATGAAACAGAAGGTAAGTTATATTACCAAGAAAGCATACGACATCTTACAATAATCCATTTTGAATTACTTTGTAATGTATCTTCCATATAAAAACTGGACAGACAGATAAACTTCATTTTGAAGTTACAAAAATTAGAAAAGAGTTCCTGTGTTTATACAGATTACATAGGGTGTTCAAGCAAGGTTAAGTTTAGGTTTCTATAACAGTCTCTTCAGAGCAATCTTCATTCCTTGACTTCAGCTTGCTGAAGTTCTTCTATCCTGCCCAAATATCCAAATAACATTTCTTCCTTCTTCATGTTACACTACACAACCCCCTTGCATCCCTATTCCCCCAGGCAGAGTCCTCATGACATACTTCAGGATGCTGTCAAACAAATCTTTCTTCCACCTTCTTATTTCAGTTTGGAGAGCCACATCATGGAAATGTTTAACAAGCAGTTTGAAGACTGTGAGAAATCAGTCACATGATCAGTCATCTATTCAAATTGCTAAACCATATACTTGTGAACATGAGGTCCTTTAGTTTCCAGCCTTTGATGTCCCTTGCCTGCACTTCATGGCTAACTGAGGGCAATGCTGTGCCTACTCATTTACTTAGTCCAGTTCATTTACATCTGACCTGTATAATATCAGACACTAAGGCTACATTTATATTGTCCAACCGGCCAGTGCTTCTGGGCTCCGGGACTGGGATGCACATGTAGATGGCATCTCATGCCCACACACGTGGTGAAACTGACACACTCCATTTCCCGTGCTTTCATTTCCCTAGCAGTGAAACCTGACACACACAATGAAAGGACTGAATGGTGATGCAACCCTGGCCAGCTCCTGAACTCAGAGGATGGTGAGGACAAGACATCAAGTGACACTTCTCTGCTATCTAGATCAGCATGAGTGGTGGATAACATTACCACTTTCATGGTTTTCTTCCAGCAAAAAGAGAGACCAGATCTGGACTCTCACATGCAGGCCTAAGTTCACTTGATACGTGAATCCAAGTTGTTTTAGAAGATAGTTTCACTTGTGTTAACTTACCAAAAGTTTTAAAAGCAAAGACAATAGAATCTAGCCTTTTATCTTTAATCATGTAACATCTTACAGCCTTCGAGTTTTCTTGTATCTCATATCAGTTTGTGAACAGCTCTCCTTTAACTCCAGAAGTTAGGATGGATGGATTTTATGTAACTCCTTGATTATAAATTACTTCTTGAAATAAGACCCTCATCAAACTTTTATTAGTGCTATTACTTAGGTAAACACACAGATCTCTAAGCTACTACTTCAGGACACTGTAAGCTCACACATGCAAGTGGGCTCTCCTATGCCCTTGCTGATGAGACTGAATGTTGAGAGAAGTCACTCTGACCACACAGACATCTGGCCTTGGCTATTTCATAACCAAGTTAATAAAAACAAGGCAAGTTCCTGATCTTCACATTTACCAAATTCATTTTCCTTGAATTTGAAATAACAAAAGCTACTGTCCAAGTAACTAATATGAGTATGTAATTTACTTCATGCCAATCTTAACTTTGTAAAACTTTTTTTTTTCCTAATGTGTATAGTGACATAGCCAACTGCAGAGTAACTTAATATATTCCAAAGTCTCAGAATGCCTTACAAGATGTAGTACTATGAAACTTCAAAAAATTGGTAATACTGTATTACAATTATTAAAAGTGTAAGTTATCACTGATAGGTGAATGTCTTAAATGTATAGTCTAATTATTCTTATCATTACAAAATTCTCCCAGACAAGGGTGTCACTGTAATTTTTTTTTAATATTTTCTCTGTTTGCCAGGTATCCAGATAGCTCTAAAACCAATGAGTTATTTGGTTTGTTTATCTGCTTTGGTAGATTTTTAAAAAGCAGACTGGTTTTCATAGAGAAGTAGCTCTTTACATTTTGAAAAGTGCCTTTTAAAAGGATGTTATGTCAAGTTGCCAACATGAAAGATCCAAAACCCACTAATCATGGCTGGAAAATTTAGCCATCAAATCCCACAGAGCAGTGAGCTCTCATAGAGACGAACTGTTGGGGTTTTATTCAGTGTATGCTCCAAAGTTCTGGGCAGAATCATGCTAAACCAACACTCGTTTAGAGGTCTGAAGTCCCACAAATGTAATCATCTCATTAACATTTGTAGAAAACAAGTCTCGAGTATATCGACCAACAAAAGGCCACCCTAAAATATGTATTTACTAGACCTCTGCAACATTAAAGGGCATACACTCTCTGGAGTGTATTCAGGAGTCTAACCAAATTCACATTATGTTCTGAAAGCTAATTTCTGTGAGATATCCAAAGTTTGCCTGATTTTGCTTATAAAAATAGCAGCCTGTAATATTTAAATAAACATTGATTAAAAGGGTTCAAAATCTGTAATACTGCAGGGCTAAATGAAAGCTTTTGTTTTCATTTTGTTAAAAGATTTCATTTTGGACATAATGGTACACCACGTTTTCAGACATAAAAACCACCCTAAAAAATACTGAGCTTCTCCAAGTTAATTTTATATGTGTGATTAGCAGAGTCTAAAACAGACTTTGTATCTCATACAGGTGTTCTGCTGCAAGTTAATTTTCTATATGATATAAACTATGATTTTTAGAAGACAGCATTTTGTTCTGTCTTAGATTTGTAACTTAAATGCTATGGGGTTTTTGTTCCTTTGATAACAGAAGAAAAAAATTTACTGCTGCTTCTGTGCAAAAATCAAACCTCTAAAAATTAATTAGCCCAATAGAAGGGCAGAAATTTCACCACGTTTAGAGAAATGTGTTTTACTTTCCCACAAACTCTAAGTCAGTAGCAAAATCAAAACTGTATTTTTAATTCAGAGAACAATAAACTGAAGAATGTATGCAAACGTGAACTTACCGAGAAGTGGAATAGCCTGGGTGACAGGAGCAGGTACATTAGTAGGTGCTACAGGAGGTGGAACAGTCCCATAGATTTTGGAACTATCGGTACTTTCACCAGTCGCTCTGGCTCCAGAAACCACTGGGATGGGATTTCCTACAGACGAATCTTTTGTAGTGTCTTCATTCACACCAGCTGCTGTAGCTAAGAAACAAGGCATTGACATATTAAAAAGAAAAATACAAAAGTCAGTGGTTTTGCTGCCATGATAGGTTCCTTCTATTGCTGCCCAAGATCTAAACACTTACAATTTGGGATGTTTACTACTGGAGTGTGAGGAACAGATACTGGAGGAGTTATAGGAGGTGGTGGTCCAGGAGGAAGAAAGCCTATAAAAGAGTATATATTAACAGTCAGTACCTCTTTACCAAAATGCATTTGTGCAGTTTATATGGCAGATGCTTTTATTTGTTATAGGGTTAAGAAAAAAAAGGACTGAATGTTCCTAAAAATATATAAATATACCTGGTGGTAAATGCATTGGGTTGAAACCAGGGCGTAAAAATGGAGGTGGTGGTGGTGGCGGCACTCCAGGAGCAAATCCAGGAGGTGGGATTCCTAAAGGTGCTGTGAAAGCAGGTGGTTGGAGTGTGCCAACCACAGGAGGACCTGATGGATGTGGTGGAACCTAAGAAAAAAGGAAGGGGAAAGAACTGTTACCTTAAGACTGACAGGATTATTTGTTATGCGGTAGAGGACTGCTGTCTTCTGTGATTTGTCCACCAAAACAAGCAGCTCCCTTAAATTACTCTGCAACAAAGTGACTTACATAACTTATCTATTTAACAGTCAAAAGACTCCCGCAACTTAAAATCTATCAACACTGATCTTGTTCACTGCTGTTCTTAAAAAAAAAAATCCTGAGGTAAATCTATGTTAATTTATGCTGGGAACTCACCTAAATACACCCTTTACACAGCAGCTGGAATTAATTTTACCATCCAGCACAACACACCATAGTGCACACAAGTTTGGATCAATCAAAAACCTTTTTTCTTTTTCACTACCTGAGTCTGTAGATTATATTACAGTGACTGTTTGTCTCCTTCTTATTTTTTGCTTGTGTTGTGTTGTTTTGTTGCTTTGGTGTGTTTTTGTTGGTCATGGGGTTTTTTAACTCTATTTGAATGAAAACTAACTTAAATTACACTGGTCCTTAGCCTCATATTTATGAGCTTACTACTAAAACTACATTAACTGGAAGAAGTTTAATGAACATTCTGCATTTAAAATTGATTTTTTAAAGCAAAGAAGAGCTGTGTACTCAGGTGATCATGACTAACTTTCCTCCATGACCATCAAATTTCAGAACTACTATACCCCCTCATAACTAGTTTTTTATTTCTGAAGTCTTTACTCTTGTATTGTCAAAACTGAAAGAACTGGCATTAAACCAAAGTCAGAAAAAATATCCTCCTTAAATTTGGAGAAGATATTAAAGCTGCCAAGCACCTAATACAATTTCAAAATTCTATGTTCTTTCCTAATGGCTAACATAATGAGATGAAGCACCTGAAAACTTGCACTATTTGAATTTAAAAATCAGTTAATTACAACAGGCTTTAATCATTTAGTGTAGACCAACACTTCTCTTTTCAAGTTTTAAATTGGTTATTTTTTGGTTTCCAATAATCTGATTATTAGACCCTGGTTAAACTTAAGCTAACTGAGCAGGATGTGAGAAACTAATGGATATGGCACAAGAAACTGCCAGATGTGACAGGTGTCAAAGCGAGAAGGTGACAAAAGTTGCAGAAGGCACCAAGGGGGACAGCTGGATTCTGCAGGTGGTTAGGGGGGGTGTTAGGTGAACAACAGCCAAACTTAAGACAGAAGAAGAAAGGAGCACCTTGGACCTTCTGAGGATTAGGAACCTTGCAAAGCCAACAGTGCACAGGTAAGCATATCTTCAAGGCCAACACTGTCTGGATGAAAATTAAGCTTTGAGTAGCCCCAGAGGTGTTTCCATTAAGTGCAGCTAAAGCTTTAGAAAAGGTGCTCCAAAACCACAGTAACCTAGTGGTCTTGATAGATTTGTTTGTTTGTTTTACAGGTCACTCATTCAAAAAACAGCAGCTGGACATACTGACAGATCTGTGGTCACAGTGATGTTCTGTGAAGCAAGCACTCATGTACAGAGCATGTATGCAGTAGAAGGAATTGAGAAGGGGTATGGAGAAGGCAAAAAGGTTGTTTTTTTTAAAAAAAAAAAAAAAAAAGTGAAAACTTGCTAAGTACTGTCAGCCCTTAAGTAGCTAAAAGCTGAGAAAACTGCAAGGAGCACCTGTATGCAAAGTCTTGAGAAGTTACAGTGAACAGCAAAGTATTATGATGGAATGAAGATACAATTAACCTCAAAGAAAACTTGTTTAGAATGATATTAGAGAATATTCTTTGCCTAGTTATTTGAGCTTAACTGCTGTATTTTTTTTTCTAAAAGGTTAACCCTCTAATACGTAATTCTAATGTGTTAAACCCTTTAAGCAGAAAGAAAAAAGGAAGGCCATAAAAACCTGTGTATAAATGTCACAGCATCTGATTTAATACACAATTTGGAGTGTGAAGTTTTCTCTGTTAAAGAGATGGAACCAATGGCTAATAAACATTGACAGATCACAAACACAGAGGACTGGTGAACAGTTTCAGAGTAACAGCTAGTGCACTGCATAAAACAAAGTTACAAAAATGCTACAGGAGAGACCCTTTATTAACGAGGGAAACAAATATTGAGAAAACCTGGTATTTTACTAGTAACATTGGAAAGTGGAATAACTAACCTCTCAATAACTGTAATGCAAAGTGCCAGGTGCATCTCAATGAACATGTCTTGAGGTCTGGCCTCTGTCCAGGTACAACTATTTCTTATTGCACACCTCAGACTGAGACTTGAAGAATCACTGGCCCTGTGAACTAAAGGAGCACAGTTTACCTACAGTGCTCCAAGACAAGTAAATATGTATTTAAGTGTACCTGGAGTCTCCAGCAGAAGACTGGAAAGCAGGAGTCTGCTAGTTTCAGTAAGAAGGGGATAAGATAGGTATCAGACCAATGCACCACTCCCACATCTAGTTACAGGGAGAAGGAGCATATGGGATTGAGAAATACATCAGGGTATTTGGAAGACACATTCTCAACTTGAACCCTGGTTTTGTGGCCGAAAACTCATTAAATGAAGAAAAGGAACATTGGGTTGGATGGGGAAACTTACGGAAAGGGTGGCCACATCAAACCCCTTGGACTTCAATGTATAACCCTGGCAAAGCCTGAGCCATGGTTCACTGTAAAAGAATGGCAGTTTTGGTAGAGTAACACCAATTGCCCAAAACTGTGTCAATGAACGCACAACACAAGCGGTATCACAAGTGCTATTAACTGTCGATAACCAAGTAATACACTGAAGTTGTTCTTAAACACAGACCTACCCTCAGAGAGGGGCACAGAGGTGGATTACTCAGACCTGCAGGAGTGGGACCAGATTCAGCAACATCTCAGAGATCTGAATCTACAGGCAAGAAAAGGGCTCACTCTAGCAGCATGACACAACAGAGATGTTTCACCTATCTTACCAACAACCGTGCCCTGTGGCTGAAGAGATGCTGTGTGCACCATTGAGGCCAAAGAATCAGACTTACCTACACAGCCTATCCCTCTTACAAGGATGTTAATAAGTGCTTTACAAGGCAGAGGCTGCATTCATGGGCTAAGGTGATACTGGCTGTAACAAAAGCTCAGCTCAGTTCACAGTTAGTTACAGGTAACTAACTCACAGGTAACATCCAGCGGAGCAGGACTCTATCCCTATGTGTCCAGTCCATGCAGCAGGATACCATAAAAGGCACATTCAGGCTCTACCACAGAAAGCAGTGACGCTTCCCATCATACCTTTAAGTGTGGGGTTCTAGGAGCATAGGCAGATCACAAAGTGTCTAAATAGGTCCTGGCCTGAAGTTAAGCTTCATGATAAAGGACATAAAGGGCATGAGAAGCTACTAAGCACAACATGAGAAACTGCTAGTCAAGAGAGAACAATGTGAGAAGCTGACATGTTAGACAGAGGCATAAGGAATGGTTAGATTTTGTAGGTGGTTAACAGGGTGCTTCATGATCAACATCCAAGCTTCACAGATAACCAGACAGGCAGTTTGACGATCATACGGGCAAAAGTACTTTCCCTGAGAGGTCAACAGTGTGTAAGTACCATATTCCAGGAATATCATACAAGTACTACTTAGGTAGTAGTATAACAAACAGCAAATCTCAGTAGGGAATGCTACCTAGGGACCAACATTAGAAATAAATAATTAAGGGAGAGTTGTTAACTTGGGAGGGGATTGGAGTGAGGAAAAGGAGGAGAAAGCACAACAAAACAGAAGGTCACAAAGTGAGAAAACAGAGAGTTATGGGAATCATGCAGTCAAATCTGTCTGAGGTCATCTGTCAGGCATCCCTATGCCTGTTCACTGCAGCCTGCATCAGGACAAAGCCTGTTTCGACATGTCACAAACATCCAATCTGTTTCTCCAATCAAAGGGACCAGAGTGGGCAAGTCAAGAGGACAGACTGACAAATCTGGTATCACTGTACTGATGCACATTCCAAGCTGGACAGCATAGCATCAGCAGCTACCCCACACTCTGAACAACCTCTCCACCTCTTACAGTCAAACACTGAAGCCCAACACAAATGAAAGCAGTTCTACTAGTATGAAAGGACAAAAATACATCAGTACCTCACAGAGCAAAACAAAATAAAGTGGAATGTAACGAGCTTTTCCCTTCAGGTATTAGGTCACATTTGCAAATCACAGAATGTTACTTTTACTACTAACACCACTACATGATCACAGCTGAACTTAATTTTTAAGTTTTAAGAGATATTTGCAAATTAAACAATTTTAAGTTTATGGCCACAGAAGACAACTCAATTGATGAAGTAAGATAAAATTTAAAAGTTCATAGCAAGACCAAAGATGAAGACTAAATACCTTTTTCTCATCTAGCCTCAATCTATGACAAATTTTTTTGACATAATAAAAAACTGAAGCTGCTGAGGCCAAAACAAGCCATTAGCACAATCGATCTACTCTGTAACTGTTTTTTTCTTTACATTTCCTTTTTCACTATAGATTTAAGGAAAATAAACAAAATCACTACTATTTAATACAGCTAATGACTACTAAAACTCTAAATTTAGAAATCTCGGCCTTATGTGTGCACTTACTAACAATACGTTGCAGCATTTCTGGAATTCAATCTACTATGTTTTCAAACCACATAACTGGCTAAATTATATAAATTTTCAAATAATTTGACTTCTTGATCTTTTCTGAGTGTCTACCACATTATAATCTAGAAATCATATTCTCACAAGATGTACAACAGTATTATTTACACTTTCTTGCATTTGGGGGAAGTATGCTACTATTTTAACAGTGACAAGAAAGACATGATTCCTGTAAGAGTAGTAATCCATTAGTCAGTAAGTTGAGCTAAATGAAATAGAGAATATAAAACATTGGAGGAAGTAATCATCATTATTGCACGATACTTAAAATAATGGCAATTTTTCAAACTGGGCTTTTAATGAATCAACATAGAGCATTAGTTTTGACAGAAGAACCATTATAACAACACAGTATGAAAATGTTCACATTCAATTCCCACAGGCTGTTGAAAGACAAGCATACACAGTATGAACAGACACAAAAGCAAGGGGCCTATTTTTGAAAGTCTACAGCTTATGGCAATAGTGAAGAAAACGAATTAGAAAAACAGGGAAAAAAAGACATAAAAACAAAAGGATGTCATTCTGACTATTAATACAAAGAGGTCTGAGATAACAGGTACTAGAAGCACAGTCCTAACAAACAAAGACTTGGCAGACAGAGCCTGTCCACATTAGCGGTAGAGTAGCAACACGTCTTGGAGCAAATCCTCCATTATTCTCACCAGCCACATGCTGATGCACTTCCCAGGGCTGTTCTGGTACATACAAACTTTATCACTTTTCACTGAAATCAAAACAGATTCTCTGCTCTGGCTAGGCACAAAACATTATTTGAACCCTAACAGATTCGAGGTTTTTTTCCCCACATCTTTCACTGCCACTGTGACTTATAAGAAAAGGAATATTACTCTATGAGGCTGTATTGCTCTTTTATGTGAATAATGGATTTTAGGATTTATGGCACAGAAAGGCTACCCTCATAAATTGATATCATAGCAGTCTGCCAACAAGAGCATTTTTAATCACAGACAACAAAAACACACACACAAAAACAGCTAGCTACTGTTTCACTGCAGTTCTTTCCTCTCTAACTTAGCTACTGTCATACGGCATTACTATTTAAAATAAGGGGGTTTTAAGACATCCAAAGCAATTGGGAAGCAACTCTCACCTGTGGAGGAGGTACTGTTATTGGTGCAGGCATGGGAACGGGAATTGGAACAGGTAATGCTTTAGGTATAGGTGACACTGGTTCATTATGTGTAGCTTCTGCACCTCCATTTTGAGCTACTTCGTTTTCAGACTTCTTGGGAATCCCCTTCCACTCTATAAAAATCAACCAAACCAAACACATGTGTATCAGCTTAGTAAGAAGTTGACAGGCAGTTAAGTACTGGCATGTAAAACTACTATGCTTTTGTGATGTTTACAAAAACGATGTAATTGAAAATATTCAGGTAATGAGAAGAACAGAGCTAAGTGCATTTCTGACAATAAGAATTCTTAATCACTTTAAACACACCACAGCAAGTCACTGGAAGACAGTAAGTAATTTTATTCTTTCCATTAGTCATTTAACAATTCTTTGCACTGACTGCATTTATACATGCCCAGGACTCTGAAACACATCATCTGTAACCAAAAGAGTAAGGGTATTTTGGGACACGCTTTAAACACATTCATTCTGTTGCTCTCAAGCATGCAGACAGCAGCTTTTTCACTGATTTCAGAAGTCACTTCTGGAAAAAAAAACAACCCAGCATTTTCCAGTCTTGAACAATGAAAAAGGAGAATACGACATTAAAGAGTTGTAGCACAATGGAGACATTACATATAGCTTCAACTCACTTTACAGAAGAAATATGGCTTCTGTTGTTTGTCAGAATATTCTGGGAAAAAAAACAGCTAAGCAGAAAAAGGGGATCAATGAAGAGGCATTGAGTAGACTGGAATGTACTGAGTTATGCTTACCATTTGTTAAACTTGGATTTAAAATACGCGCTCAATTTATTTTTGTGGTTTTCTCGTGAAGAGATCATTTAGAATACTCACCATCTAACCAAGGAAAATTGGAAAGAACAGCAAAATCCTGAAATGTTTCCATAACTAGACAGCCCACTACACAACGGTTAAAACCAAAAGAGCAGTCTAGAGTACCAACCTAAAAACTGAAACTGCATTACATTCTTTAAGCATTACATTAATTTAATATTACTTTCTCAGTTGCACCAGTCAGAACACTAGTGACTCTATGCCACTTTGGAGCCTGTAATTGCTTTGAGGCTGCTGATAACAGATGTTATTTTCTCAATACAACCAGAGACTTCTGATATTTTCACTGCTTACATATGAAGTAACATGAAATCTATTAGGTTCCTATTAATAGAAGATTTGCTAAAGGAACTGAAAATCAAGTGTGAAAATTATAGGCACTTTAGAAGTCACAAAGGTGCTGTCACCTCAGGTGCTACACAAGGAGTCCAAGGGCAGGCTCCTTTGCCAAGACGTACCTCACATAAACCAGGAAGGCAGGGACCAAGCTGGTTCTGGGATTCAGTACAGCACTCCAGAATGGTGCACTACAGTGAAGGGCAAACACCAGCACAGCCAATAGGTCACCTGGTATCCACATACATTTTTAGCTCAGGCTCTCTTAACACAGCTGCACATCTCCTGATGAATGACTGTCAGGCCGTCATTAACTGCCTTTCAAACTCTCCAAGTTAGGGGTTACAGTTGCTGCACTTAGCCATTTCAAGGATTTCATATGCACTTCAAAGTCATGAAAATCAGCCACTCCAACTCCAGGACATCAGCGCAAAGGGCGTTTTATAAAAAGTATTTGAATGTAGCAATACTTTACCTGGACTAAGAGTTTCATTGTCCAACATTCCTCCTTCACAGAAACTTTCAAGATCTTCAGGTTTCACTTTGTCCCATGGTATGTAAGTAACACCTAACTCTACATCCCAGTACTGCTTGTAATCTGGCTTTATTCCTTTATTCAAAGCCCAAGCAATCTCGGAGAAAAAAATACGTGTAGTCAGTAAGCTGTTTCCGTTCTAATGGATTTAATACTTAGTTTTCATAGAACAGCATTACCATTTGTGGCTAAAAAGCAAAAATAATACTCTAATTGACACAGCAGGGAAAACAGATTAGGTACAAAATACTGAAATAAAAGGGTTTTTTAAAGCAGGTTTAGTTCTTGTTTCTTGGCTTGACTCTTGAATACAATTTAAAAATGTATAAAGGCAACTTTTTCAAATGTCACAAAGATTAGTTCTATTTTTCCTTCAAAAGACAGTGTCACATTCTAACATGACAGGAACTATTTATTAGTACTCTGTGTAGGATTATCATATATAATTACACTCAGTTATAGACAAACGATCATCAACAAGAAAAACATGGTTACAGTCCACTGTAATGACAAGAATATAATTTTCATTGGTTTAAATAGACAGTTACTGGCATCTTTCAAGGCCCACCAGTCACAGAATTACTGAAGACAGTGGTCCATTCACAGGAATGTACAGAATACCATATCCAGAATACATAAAAGCCTAAAATACCCCCAAGACTAGAACACACTGAAAAAGGGTTACAGTAATGACAGTAACTTTAGAATAGTTTAATATTTTATTAGTATTTTCCAAGAAGTACCTTTATAGATTTCTGATTGACTTTGAAGTTTCCTCGGCTCAGTTTCTGCAGGGCACGGTAAGCATCTTGTCGATGAACCATTACAATATAGGCACATCCTCTAGGCGGTATCATCTGATTGTTTTAATGAAAAAAAAAAAAAGGTTTGCTAGCACACTCACAAAGTAGTGAACACAGAACCGTTCAACTGCAGTAAACTGGAACATCAGCAGGTGTTTCTAAAAGGATCATGGATTTAAGAAAGAGAATGTTAGCTTAAGAGGCGGATAACCAGCCTACTAAACCGAAAATACAGATTTCTAGCAAATTAAAAGCAACTTATGTGGAAAGTGCTAAATTCTACTTCATGTGAGAATATAGATAGCTGTTGCATACGTAATCCTTTAAAATTCTTAAACAGAAACATTCATAAGAATGCTGTGGCATGGCAATTAGTTACTTTGTTAAAAGAAACAAGACATTAATACCCCACTTCATTTCGTCTACCACAAGCTGCCAACTTTAGACATAGAAAGACTAGAAAATTTAGACATAGAAAGACTATTAATTTCTTTTTGTTTATATGACACTTTATAGCTACCAGAACAACTACCATTTACATTTTTTTAAAAATCCTTAAAAACAGTGAAGCCCTGGGCAACCAGGTCTAGATGAGAGATGTCCCTGCTCATGGTAGGGCAGCTGGAGGTTATTTCCAACTTAAGCCATTCTATGATTCTCTGTGTTTGACAGAAGAGAAACAAGAAAAACAGCTGGCTGTCCATAGTTCTATAATCACACAAAATGAAACAGACAAGCAATTCTATGCCCATCTCTTCAACAGCCCTTTCTCAATGAATTCTCCCCAGAAAAAGCATGATTTGTATGAAAATGGAATCATCTTCTCTATTATCTGAAGAGCATTTTTAAATTGCAAGAAACTAAAGCAACTGACCTCTTGGTTTTCTACACAACAGCCAAAGTAATTTACTTTACATGTTAAAAACTACAACCACATAGGGAATGAGAGCTCTCAACTCTTCAGAATGTATTCAAAGACAAGTTGTTTCTAAAAAGTCTGAAAGGCCTTTTGGTAATCAAAACACATAAAACCAGATTACGCTGCACCATTTATACTTACATTTATTGATTCAATTGGGCCAAACTCCTCCAAAAGACTTCCAACATCCTGTTGAGTCGTCCTTTTGTCAAGCTGTCCTACCCAAAGCGTAGTACTACACACTATGAAAAGTTATACACAGATTGTAAGAGCACTTGGTAACACACATTTCACACAACAGAATGTCAAAATAGTAATTTTAAAATAATCAGTTATTCAAAATGGATAAAAACAACTAATATTAAAATACATATTCTAATCTGGCAAGATGGCAACTACATTGTTTATGTTGCTATACTCCCTACTAGCAAAACTCTCCACTGGAATGTGGTGATAATTCAACTACAAACAGCAACCAAATATTTAACCTCTTCAATGACCTATTCAATGCCATTTCTTTCTACAGCCAAGTGCAAAATTGTTGACACAAAGGAAAGGGCAAACTGACTTCACGCTGAAGATTACTATGGCAACATTTACAACTCCTCTTCATTTTCACAACTAAGTGATATAAAACTTCAAACCAAAAAGCACTATGTGACAGAATCAGGGAGAGATGCCTGTGAGCTTTTAATGAATGGCTACTAAGTCTTTGCCATCCTTTTAAATTAATGGCATCGTCTTTTATAAGGTTTTGCCTACTTAAATTTCTTAATTCTTGTCCATCTTATATAAAAAAGAACGTTCTCATTTTACTTCATGACTCCAGAGAACATCATGCACTTCCCATGAATATTCAGAAAACAACTACTAAAGTTTGTCTATAAACACAGCCAAACCCAGGATTATTTCAGAGATGCAAACATTAGCTTGTGTGTTTTCCAGGCTAAAGTTTCCCTCCAGGTTTGAGAGACAACAACATTGAATCATTAGAAAAACCATAACGACGCACTGAGGTTTTTGTTGCTTATTCTGTTTTACCTTACATGTCTTGAAGGAAGGAAAAGAAAAACTTGGTGATTCAACTGTTTCTTTACTCATTTTACAATCAAAATATTTCTGACTTGGAGACATTCCAGAAATGCCAAATTGTCTACTATGAGTAAAAGCAGTGCAGGAAATGTGTGGTGAATTTAATTTCTACCAGATTTACAATAGCTCAGAAAATGAATCACAGTACAGTTTACTTTTTGTTCTTTTTGGACAGGTCTTGTAAGCCACATATGAGTAACATTAAACCAAAGAAAAAGGAACCAAAAAAAGTTTTAAAACATCACATTTCAGGTTAAGAGTTTTCTTCTGTGACATTCTGAGCAGATGTCACATACTGAAGGTAAGTGGACTTGTCAACAATAAAGTTTTCTTTGAAAAAGTCCAGTGGATACAAGAAGTGTATTTCTTTGGCATTTTGAGTTTCTCTAAAGTACCTGTCTGTCTTCTTTGTATTCAAGCTTACACAAGCTTAGTATCTACTGTGATATCTTAAACCTCACAGAACTTGTAAATTCAACACCAGGCACAAACAAAAAGAATCCACAGATTAATCAGGAAAATGTGCATCTGAGAAATATATTACAAGAATTTGCAGAATTACATCAACAACAATGAGTAAACTTACCACTAACAGTTTCTGACTTGATCTGAGGAAGGCCTTTCGACCTGCGCTCCCTCTCCCTCTCACGTTCACGTCTTTCTTGTGACCGAGACTTCGGAGAGTGTCGGCGTCTATCCCTGGACCGAGATCGAGATCGACGATGACGTGACCTTCGAGATCGGGAGCCTGATCTTGAACGTCTCCTTTTAGGTGACCTATTTTAAACCAACAAATAGTTATGATCAATCCTTCTGACACAGACAATGAAAGGCAGGCAACTATTTCAGATACCTATTTAAATGATCATCAAGACTCCAGTCAGTAGCACATTAAAAAAAACCCAAAATCCAAGATCATTAACGTGCATTTAGAACCAGAATAAATTACAATATCTTATTAATCCACTCTAGTTGATTATTTTTCAACTTATCTTCCATTAATTTCATATTAAATTTGATTTTCAAAACTATGTCCACATCAACACAGAAAATAATTGGTCCACATCAACGCAGAAAAGAATTGCATCTAATTTAATGAGAAAAATGTTTATTGCTTCTACAGAAGAATAACAAAAAAGGAAACTAAAAAATTCTGCCAGTGAAATTGCATTTTACATCATGTTCAAGTTGTAAACCATTCAAGGTCTGGAAGGCAAAGAAAACCTTCAATAAAGTCACGCAAATCACAGAAACATTCTGGTTGGAAAAGACCAAGTCAAATCAATACCCCTACTCTGCAAGATTCATCCCCAAGCATCACATCCAAACTTTCAAACACATCCAAGGCTGCTGAGTCAGCCACTTCCCTGGGCAGCCCATTCCAATGCCTGACTACTCTTGCTGTGAAAAAAATATTCTTAATATCTGATCTAAAGCTAGCCAGTCACAGCTTGAGGCCATATGACACCCGGCAAAGACTCCCAAGTAACCAGACAGCTTTGCTTTAATGCCGGAACCAGATTTGTGACAAGCAAAGTCCTATAGTATACCAGACCACAGATTTCTTCATAAGAATAGTATCCTCAGAACACAGACAAAACTGAACTGTCATATTATGCTTCCCTAAAATTTACTCTGTTTTGGTAGACTTGGAAGTTACTCGCTACCAATAAAAGAGAACTGTATAGATACTCAATTCTCCTTAGAAGGTAGACAACTTTCAAGAGGTGCACAAGTCCTAAGACTCACTTATCTCTTTCTCATTATGACTGCACTGAAGCACATCCAACATTTAGCTATATTTATACACAACTTCCCTCAGAAGAGATCAGAAGGGTCTTTCTTTCCCTCTCTTCCAGAAAGGCAACTCAAAGCCCGTGACAGTTTTCACTGACAAGAAATTCCACTGGTGTTGTTCATATGAAGAATAATAAGCAAACAGTATTTATTGTAAATAATACTTGGGTTAAATTGAAATGGACTTTTTGTTGTTAAATGTGTCCTTTGGCATTCAGCTATAGAATCCATCCTATACAGCATAAATATGTGCTTACAAGAAACAATCTCAAAGGAATGCACCCAAGAAGCCAACACAAAACACAGGTAACATGTCTGTGTCCTAAGACATCAAAAACGAGCTCCACCAATAGTTCAAGAACTTAGCTCACCTCTCAGATATTTACTGTTATCTCAGTTAGAAGCTCCACCAACATGCACCAGATTATCTTAGCTCCAAATAATCAGCACAACTCTCCTCAGTACTCATGCAGAATTAGTAAAGTGTTTTCAGGTCTTTGGTTCCTTAAGTATAAGTTATAATACATACCCTCACTATGAGAACTTTCATTAATTTACCTGGATGCAGACCTGGATCTTGACTTTCTGCTGTCAGAAACATGCCGTTTTCCCTCTTGAATAGGTGGCTGTTCCACTTCCATATCCTAAAATATTAAGTTGACTGGTGTTACAACTGAGTAGCCAAGCATTTTATTTCTTTCTATGCCTAGACTAAATTACATAATATTAAAATGGTATCAGATATTAACATAAAGTGTAAATATATTAACATTAAAATTGTATCAGATATTAACATAAAATTGTAAAAATAAAGTGTAACACAACTCTCCTCAGAAGCGTCACCATTACTTTGTAGTCACCAATAGGGACATGAACTTAAAATAACCACTACAAAAACATCATAGATATAATTTATGCAAAATTCTCTTCTGCAATTTGCAAATGACTGTTTTTCCCTATCTTGGTTGATCTCAGGACCACATATATCCCCACAAAATGTAATTATATTCCTCAAAGTCAGTGGATCTTGCTCTGTCATCAAAATCACAGTCAAAAGAAGGTCTAGTAGAAAACTTCTCTCCAGGGTATTACAGAAAACTAGTTTAAGCCATGTTAACACAAAAAAAATGAAGAACAAGGCAGTGAAATCATCAAAAGAATACACAGACTGCAAGAATATGCTTTAAAAAGACACACACAAATAAGTTTAGTACCGTTGTCCCTTCCCACTTCAAACCATGGGATCAATCATAGAATGTATAGGGTTGGAAGGGATATTTAAAGGTCTTCTACACCTTCCCACTCCAGAACACATTTTGTCCTGCATAAACCTTAAAGTAGTCTCCATAGTGCAAACCATACAAAACATATCCAAAGAATGAAGAGGACAGGTAAGGGGGGATGAGTTCAACTGAGATGAGGAAAGCTGAAATGCAATCCAACATCTTTCAAAAAAAAGAAGGCATGAAGCATATATATCCTGGTTTTGCTATACTTCTGAAATACCAGACTCATCATCTAGCACTGCAGCTATCCAACTTTCTCTCATATGAGCTACACTCCCAACCATGTCTCTCCATGGTTATCATGAAATTTCCTCTCCTGAACAAACTACACACATTTGAGAAAGACTTGTATTAAAAAAATTTAAGTTAGTCTGTTTACTGCAACAGGTCCTTACCTGCTGATGCGGTTTTTGCATGTGTGATTCACTTTGTACTGGAAAAGGAGACTGAAAAGTTTGCTGCACAGGTGCTGTTGGTGGAATCACAGGTTGAGCCATAGGGGGAAACTGTGGAGTAGGCAGGAGACCAAAACCTGGCATTTGCCCATTAGGAGGAAGCGGAACCTTTGGAGAAGAAAAAAAAAAAAAAAAACCAAACAAACTTTCAGTTAAGAATAAAAAAAAAAAATTACATTAGCTTTCCCAAAGTAGAATTTATACTTCTGCTCTAAAGCCATGAAGACAATCAGAGGCCCAGGAAAGATGAAGGCAAGTGTTTTAAGTGCAGAAAACAAAAACCTTGTTCTTTAAAGCTTGACTAAACAGAGCACAATAATGTTTCCTAAGAAATCTGGAGGGCTAAGCCATATTTTCTCTTCACTAATAGGAACGCCACTTCTGCACCAAAGACAGCAAAAGAGACAATGCGACACAACAGAGAAACATGGGAAATCCTTGAAGTTACCTGGTGGCGCATTGGATCCTGTTGCATTCCCATCATTCGCTGCTGAAAGGGATCCATATTTGGGATTTGAGGAAATACTGGCTGTTGTATACCTTCTCCTGGAAATCCGCTAAAACCAGTAACATTTTGGTGAGACAAATCAGTATACACACAAATTTCTTGCCTTTATTTTACAAATTTCTATGTCTTACTTCAAATTTAAATAGCAAGTTATCTTTATTATGGTCTCGTTTCTTCTCAAAAAAAGTTAAAACAAAAAGAGAAACAGTAACAACTTCTTTATCTTTTCTTCACTGTAAGAGAGTAACTTTTAAAGAAGTTCTGTGTAAAGGTTTGAGCCTCCTTTCCCCCTGTATTTATATGATCTTGCTAAAGATCTCAGTCCACAGAAATTTTCATGAAGGTTGTCCGACTTCGGACAATTTTCTTCCTTTCCAGTTCCTCTTTTGGGGATAAAAGTAGTAAGCCTTCTCCTCAAGGAAAATAAACTGGCTATAATTTCCTGTAAAACACCCTTTAATTTGGGAGGACCATAGGCCAGAAGAGAAAGGGATACATATATCACACAAGGATTACAGTAATGCCGTTCAACTCCTGATTCAACACACAGAATGGACAGTGCTCAGGTAATTAATGAGGTCTGTACAGTTAATACAACCTGTTTACAAGATGTAGTTTGTACAAGAACCTGAACAAGACTGTAGAAAGGCAAAATAATTTCATGGTGAGGTGAAATGGAATTTTGTATTATTTTAAAACACAAGTTCCATGCAATTCTTACATGATTCTGGACAGATTGGTTTTGTATATGGAGTATTACTAATTTTGTGTGCCCCAAATCAGACTACTGGAATCTAGTCTTCAGAGGCATCTTATACAACAGATGTGCTGCAAACAGAACATAAACATGCTGAAAAGTTTATTCCAATGATCTCCAGTTCAGCATCCACAAGCAGTGCTTATGTTTGACCTACTGTGCTAGTTTGAGCCTAGCTAGCATGTTTTGGTGAGAAGAACTAGATGATAGGCTGTAAAATGAAAACAATGGTGAGGTCTACTTCCCTCACAGTCTTACTGAGATGTATACAAAAGAAAGGCAAAACAAAGATTAGAGCACTTGCTTCTTCTTCGCTGGGGAGCTTTGCCTGCTGGGGAGAAGCTGAAGCTGCTGGCTGGACTCCATCTTGCTTTCTAACCTCACCCTCCTTTGCTTGGCTGCTTCACCTTGCTTTTAACCCTTTTGGCCGAACCTCCATTCTTCCTTAGGACTGGGGTAAGGTTGAGAGGGGTAGGGGGAAAGTGAGGGGTGGTTGAGAGCCCCTCCTGGGGACTCAGGTTTCTGGGAGGGGAATTGTGTTTGTATTACCTTTTTTACCTTGTATATTTCTGTCTATAACTGTATATACTGTAAATATCTGCTTGTAAATTGTGCCAGCTGTAAATATAAGCTTCATTCAAATTTCCAGAGCCAGCTGAGTCTAGTCTGGGTAATTTCTAAAAGTGGGGGGGGGGCAGGGAACACCCAAACCATCACACCTACCTCATCTTTCTGTACTCTAGTACAGAACTAGAGTTCCATCTGTATTACAGGGATAATGCTACCAATTTACTTTAAATGCATTCTAATTAACTAATATTTGTGGAACACAGAAGTCCTCAAGGCAACAAACACACCAAGAAAGCTAATGACAGAGTTAGTGAGTGCTTCTGAGAGCAAGGTTTGGATGGCATATACAAAAAGTAAGACATGGGGCCACATACTGAAGCAGGAAAAAAAGAAATATTGACTAACCCAGATATTGAGCACCATCCAGCCTGTGCACTGAATGAGAGAGAAGTCCTGTGGAAAAAACTAGTATGTGATCATGTAATTTAAGATTTTATCATAACGCATATCAAAAGGGAAGTAGGAGTCTGTGTTAGTTTGCATGGGTATTCAATGTTTGAGAACATAAAGCTGCAAAGCCAGTTCATTTTTTTAGTATCTGAAACTACCAAGTAAAAACTCTCGGAACAGCACCCTGTCCCTAGCCAGCAAAGCAGTTCAGCTGATTACTAACACTGCCCTGACACACTTGGTTTTGCAATAAAAACACGGAACTCATCTTGAAACTAAAATTGAGTTTTCTTCTACAGAACACATTCCTCAACCAATGGTGCAACATGTCATACGTATATGAGATGACTGAAGTAAAAGGGCAAAAGAACAACCCACCAGAAATTGTTAACACCATTCCAACTTTGGATTATAACAGTTAAGCATGGCAGTAAACTGGAATTTTAATCACCTTTCTAAACTAGAGATTTTTTTAGAATAAAGACTTGTTAATTAAATTATGACACAAAACTCACAAAGCTGGCTGAGAAACTGAAGGAGAAGGAGTTGAATCTTCTTTCTTTGAATCTTCTACTGCTTCTGGTTCATCATCGTAGTCAAACCGATCTAGCAGCTTCTATAAGAAATTAGATTGAGCCAAATTATCTTTCTTACTGTAGCCTTTCTATACACATTAACAGCTCAGGAATTAAAGACAAAAAAGCCAAACAAACCCAAAAAAACCTCCCACAAACCTATATGCTAATACAGAATGAGAAACTGTCCAAAATCAGTTTACTCAGCTTTAGAAAATGCAAAGGTTACAATACCAGGAAAGCTGACCTACAAACTGGAAGGAAAGAAATTAAATTTGAAGCATTTTCCTCCTAACAAATGCAGGATGCTGTAGCATCCAGCAGTTTTCTGCTGAACTTAAAATGTTAAAACACAACGAACAAATGAAGACTTACTTTGTCAAATGATGTTTTTTGCTCAGGTGGCGGGAAAGTAGCTTTTTGTTCTGGTGGTTGTGCTGATGTAGTTTTCAACTGAGCAGTAATAGCTTGAACCTGAGCCATCACAGTGTTATCTATGACTGGTGACTGGGGTTTTTGAGGCTGTTGAAAAGTCTGAAGAATTTGCTGAAGCTTCAAAAATATATGTAGTATTAAACATGTATTCTTAAATAAACATATAGTATTGAAACAGTTGCAAGATATAAATTTTACATCAAACAAACCTATGGCACAAGATGAACATCAACAACCTGAGTGAACTAGCAAGAAATTTTCAGCAAGACCAAAAGACACTTTTTAAACATTTCATTAGCAAAATTCAGCAAATCCCATGATTTTACTATTCAGGCTTGTCAACACTGTGAACATTTAAGTGGGTTGAACAATACAAGTCAACCTTTTGTCTGATATATTCTTTCTGCCTATACTTGAAACTTCATCACTGATTCAGTTCAGAACAAATTAGTTACAAATACACAAAGAAATTTTTCTCAAACACCATTAATTTATCAATAGAAGGGTCACAGATCATTCAAACACTATCTTTAACTCTTACAAGTCCTTTACTGAAAACGTTACAGACTTTTTGTTTTGCTTCTCCCACTCATGCAACAATCATGTAAAAAGAGGGTACCTGTTGTCCTTGCGTTGTTTGGAACAACTGAGCTACAGCTGCAAAGGCATCAGAACTGGGCAACTGTGGCACAGTAGGTACTGAGTTAGCAGTAACTTGAGGGGGCTCCGAAGGAACCTTTGCTGGAGGGGGTGGTGAACCTGAGAATTTCAGAGGAATTGAGAGAGATACATTATTCCAAAGCATTTATTTTATTCTTTCGTCCACATGTACCTCCTCAAAACAAGTGTCAACCTGCTACATTGTCTTATGTAAACTACCCCACTTGCATATTCTATTAATTTTGCCTTTAACTGCTCCCTTTACTGCTCTCATCTGCACATGAAGAACACAAGAAATGCAGCCTATCCAAAAGCTAGTCCTGCATGTGTTCTTTGGCCACAACAACCCCAAGCAATGCTACAGGCTGGGGACAGAATGACTGGAGAGCAGCCAGGAGGAAAGGGACCTGGGGGCACTGGTGGATAGTAGGCTGAAGATGAGCCAGCAGTGTGACCAAGTGGCCAAGAAAGCCAATGGCATCCTGGCCTGTATCAGGAACAGCGTGGCCAGTAGGAGGAGGGAGGTTATTCTTCCCCTGTACTCAACACTGGTCAGGCCACACCTTGAGTACTGTGTCCAGTTCTGGGCTCCTCAATTCAAGAGAGATGTTGAGGTGCTGGAACGTGTCCAGAGAAGGGCAACAAGGCTGGTGAGAGGCCTGGAACACAAGCCCTATGAGGAGAGGCTGAGGGAGCTGGGGTTGTTTAGCCTGGAGAAGAGGAGGCTCAGGGCAGACCTCATTGCTGTCTACAACTACCTGAAGGGAGGTTGTAGCCAGGTGGGGGTTGGTCTCTTCTCCCAGGCAACCAGCAACAGGACAACGGGACACAGTCTCAAGTTGTGCCGGGGGAAGTATAGGCTGGATGTTAGAAGGAAGTTCTTCACAGAGAGAGTGATTTGCCATTGGAATGGGCTGCCCAGGGAGGTGGTGGAGTCACCATCCCTGGGGGTGTTCAGGAGAAGACTGGATGAGGCACTTGGTGCCATGGTCTAGTTGACTGGATAGGGCTGGGCGATAGGTTGGACTGGATGATCTTGGAGGTCTCTTCCAACCTGGTTGATTCTATTCTATTCTTTTAGATCACAAGTGTCCATATTTATAATTGCACAAATTTAGAAAAGAGAGCAGTGTTAAGTAAGTATCAATATACTTAAGATACTAGTTTTGATTACAAAGTTCAGGACTCATTCTTTTGTATGCATATTTCGGATCAGCCATCTAATATTTAAGTACAACAATGAGTTTCTCTTCGTGTTTGTTTTCTAGCCCTTTTTGCTAGATTTTTTTTTTTTGCTAAAATGTCTGGTAATAAAGGTTTTTAAACACATTTCACAAACAACTTTTTTTCTTTGATAAGAACATCTTATGATTTTGACATCTTGGTTCACATGCCAGTTTTGCATAGGCACAAGCCAAATCTGCATCTGGTAGATAAATCCTCCTAACACAAGAATGTGTTTTTGCTGGGTTGTTTTTTTTTCTGTCAGGGAAAGCCACATTTCCATTGAGCTTCACATCTGAGGATGTGCTATTAGCTTTGACTACTCAAAAACTGAAAGACAGCTAAAAAAATAAACCCATTAATAGAACCATTCCTTTTTCAGTTTGAGACACTAAACAAACGTCTGCCTCACAATACCAGTTTCTTTAAAGGCATTAGAATGTTTGCAGTTTAACTAATTGCAGTGTTTACACGCAGCAAGCAAAGATAAACGTATTGAGTATTATTTTCCCAAAAGTCAGATGCTAGGTAAAAATACTGCAAAAAGATACATGATTGTTTTTAAATATAAATTAACTCCCAGATTATTCCCTGTATATATTCACAAGGATATTTGCTTGCTCAAGGGAAAAAAATTTGCATTTCTCTCTCTTTCTTTCAGCTAGGCAGACTTTGTAACATTTCAAGCTCAATAGATTCTATTTCACATAATGCATTAATGTATTTATTCTTCATTAGCATATTTATTTCAGAGACAAATTATCCCCCCTGGTGCATCCAAATAATTTCACTGAAAGTGTACATGAAAATCTATGCAGAAGGTATCCAACCTGTTAGCTACTAGTGATGAGACAAAGATGGAAAAATAGTGCTACCCATCTGTCATATCAGAATGAAATAGAACAGCCACCAGTCTGCTCAGATGCTAAGACATTCTCTTCCCCTGGCCTGCCATGTTTATAAAGCATGTCAATAGAATATGCCTTCCTTAACACCAATAGAAATTATTTCACTGATATTACTAGGCACCATTATTTTGTTGCCTACCATCACACCACATCCACTCCATTTAGCTTTCTACCAGTCCTACTCCAACATACTTGAGTACTATAAATAAGGAGGTTACCAAAGCTAAATCTGAAATAGAGTGCAAACTCAAAAGACCTTCTCAAGAAAAAGATAATTGTGGTATGCATATTCTCATCCACAATCTGGTAACCTCTTTACCAGCTTTTTAAGTGGCATAAAACAAGTCAGTGAAAATACTGTGGGCAGAATATCATTATTTTAGTCTTTAGGTCAGAAGTTTTCAACCAGTAGCCTGTGTAAAAGCCTACTGCCAGGCATAAATTTACTGTTCAAGAATTTGCCTTTTGAACACCAGTTAAAATGTTTCAGAGCTGCATCCTGAAAGAGACTGACAGCTATTGTTTTCAGATATGAAGCTGAATCAAAGAAAAGATGAAGCTCTAAATACCTAAGATTAAGCTTATCCAAAATCTAATGTTATTAAAATAATTTAAAATTGTAAAATTGAGAATATTTTTTTCAGACACACACAAAAAGACTGAATGTACATATGCATACACATTATAAAAATTTCATGTATTTTCCAAGTAAGTGTTCACTTTCTCCTAACTGCTGAAGTACAGTGCCAGTATTATTATTTAGAATGAGTTCAGCCACTACACACAATTGTGACAACGAAATTGAGTTTCAAAGAATCATTTAAAAAAATCATACAATCATTAAGGTTGGAAAAAGACTCTAAGATCTAGTTCAACCATCAGCTCAAGACTGCCATTCCCACTAAACCATGGTCTGAAGTGCCACGTCCACATGTTTTTTGAACACTTCCAGGGAATGGTGACTCCACTGTTTTCCTGGGCAGCCTATTCCAATGCCTGACCACTCTTTCAGTAAAGACATTTACCCTGATAACTAACCTAAACCTCCCCTACTTCAACTTGAGGCCACTTCCTCTTGTCCTACCCCTAGTTATTTGGGAGAAGAGATCAACTCCCACCTCCCTACAACCTCCTTTCAGGCAGCTGTCTCCCCTCATCCTAGTTTTCTCCAGACTAAACAATCCCAGCTCATTCAGCCACTCTTCATAAGACTTGTTCTGTAAGCTGTTCAGCAGCTTCACTGCCCTTCTCCAGACATGCTCCAGCAACTCAGTCTTTCTTGTAGTTAAGGGCCCAGAACTGAACACCCTATCTGAGCTGGAATATGCTTTCAGTAAATGCACTCATGTTGAAACTAGTTGAAGTAAAACTAGTTTAAGTAAACAAGCTATTATCACTCATCCTTTTAAAAGAAGCTATAATGTAAGTCGTACCTTCATTATTAGTAGCATTTTCTGTCATTGGTGCAGTGGCACTAGTTCCTGCTGCCATATCCAAAAGAGGCTGAATTATTTCAATTTTAAATACTCCATTTTTCTGCCAAAGGTTCAGGACACGGACTATTTTGCTCTGTTAAAACAAGGCAAACATTAACACTAAATATCACATACAAAGTCCATAAACTCCCTATTTATCTTCCAAATGTTGAGAAGCTTTGAACAGTATAGGACTCCAACATAATTGGGCTTACCTATTTAACAACACCTATGCTGACACACGGGTCAGAAACATTTTTTAGGTGGCAAAGATAAAAACTGATGACTTCTTTTATTGTCCACTTCAATAAAAAGTAACTTGTGCCACTTTTCTCAAACTGTTATGGACAGTTACAAAATCCAGGTTTTATATACAATACAGGAAGTCATATCAACCCCATCATTTATTCACAGATGGTCATAAAGGTGTGAAATGCACAACAAATGTGACAGCAAGACAGAGAAAATGAAAATGAGCTGGAAAAATCTTAATGAAGACAGGGGCAATTAGATCTTAAAATGCTAGAACAAAACTTAAGGTTAGATGAAAGATTTTTTGCTTGAATTTTTTTCTAACCCAACAAATCCTACACTGACACCAGAAAATCCACAGTGATTCAAAAGATAGGCAAAGCAAGTGGAAAACATTCTAACTGAAAGATTCAATCAGAACTCGATTGTTAGCTGTTATTTTAAGCTCACTTCTTTTTTTAACATTAAGAACAATGAAGCTTTCAGGAACAAGCTATAAGTCAGTCTTTCCTTCTTTATCCTAGTATTCAACAGTAATATCTCAATAGATGTGCTGCTTGAGTTGGAAGATGACACAAGTACGTAAAAGTCAGAACTAACAGTAATACAGATATACCTCTCCTTTCTGCATATGTAATTCACCTGACTTGCACACCCATACATTTTAAGTACTTTTTAGTTCTACTGTAGCTAAGAACGAATTGCTTTCTCTCTTAACAATAAAATGCCTTTCTTGACTCAGTTATATATACACCCATGCAAATCCATCTAGACTTCCATAAGCTAAGTGATTAAATATTTCCAAATATATTTTCTACAATAAGATAAATTAGAGAAAAACCTGACATAGCTATTATTAATAAGATTTTTGTCTTAACAACTACTATAAAACAGCTTTTTTTGGCATTGGGTACTCTTAACTCTCCAGAAGACCTGAAAATAATATGGAGGTTAGAATAATGAATAAATGTAATACTCCTGATTCTGGTCACATTATTGATCTTACAGAAAGAGTATTAAAAAAAGAGTAGTATCATTCTATTTGGGTATCAACCACAGCTGCTGGGTATGTTGTGTACACACTGAAAATTCATAAAGCAAGCACATTACCAACGGTGTTATCCCCCTAGCAGAAACCTTAATTATTTTAGCAGTGAGGTTATCACATAGTTCCATAAAGAAGATGGATAGTCCAATTCATTTAGATTAATTAAATGTTAGCTACAAATTCAGAAGAAAGGGTTTGCAGTATTTCACCAGTATATTAATCCAGAAGCTCCAGAGTATCAGATTCAAGGCCTAAAGGTGTAAATGTTCCACATCAGAAAACCAACGAGCATTAAAGCTTTTTCAAATGCTTAGTTAGAAAATTAGGTAAAAAAAGTTAGAAAACCATCATTTTGCTCTCACAGAGGACAATAAAGAACAAGGGCAACTAGGAAATTTGACGGAAACTGGCAGCTTCTTCAATACTTCTTAAATACTCCTTAAATCTTGGAAGTCTTTTGAAATTCTTCTCACAGAGGACACACAAGCCATCTTGTGTTGATAGCAACCTGGACCACACAAATACTTTCAGAGCCTCTGTTCTATCAGTAAGTTCAAAACTAAGAAAACTGAGGCCTTAAAGCAGTTTTGGCAATGAAATTCAAGTGTGAAATTTTTAAAGACTGAAGAAACCAGTAAAGTGATTTCTTTTTTAGTATGTGGGAGAAAAACCTTCACCGTGTACAGTACCACATCTTCTTCTGTGACACTTTGTGGCAGACAACACAATCCATACTAAGTTTTTCTGAAGGAGCATCAAGAAAAGAAAGTTCTGGCATAGTCACACTGCTGAAGTGTTTGCATAGGCAAACCAAAAGTGATCAAGTTAGGCAAACTTTAACTATCACCTTTTACAATCTTTCCCAGCATCTTTTACTACTTTATTTAATAACATTCACTACCATGCACATAGAAAATCCTTAGACTAAATCAGCTTTCACCTAAGTGGAAACATCAAGGTAGCACTGTTAGCAATTCACAACAACGCTTGAAAAATCATAGTTGTACCTTGTCTTCAGATGGACAGAGATACAAATACTGGAATGTGGCAGTAATATTCTTAGAGAATCTTGGCCCAAAAACATCTTTGTCCGTTCCAAACTGGTGCCGAGACTGACGAACAATAGAGTCAATAACGTACAATCCAGGGACTTTATATTCCGGTTTGCACTAAAACAAAAAATTATTTACATTATTCAATGATACCAACAAGGTAGCATATATTCCCTCACATCTTTACAAGAAACCTATACATCGTATATTTGGGTAAAAAAAAAAAAAAAAAAGTTTGTTGTTTTTTTTTAATGTAGACTACATAAAATGGTTCTGACCATATGCTTTAGTTTTGCTTCTTTTATAGCAGTGGAAAAGAAAGTAGAAAAATGTGCTTTCCCATAAAGGACAGAGCAAATACACCCAGACAGCTTGAAGAAGCCTTTACCTTCTCAAACACTGCCCGTGAAGTACTTTTAGGTTCACAATATGCAACCTCAATAACAGGTCTAGTACTTTACAGTACAGGCTGTCACAACTCTGCCATTGAGCTACGCAACACTCAATTGACCGAACTACAGAATTTAATGCCAAGTCTTTCTCTTTAGAGGTCTCTGAAGAACTCTGAATGAAAAAGAATACCTTCCCTGTCACTTAGAGTTTGGTTTTAGTGAGCATTACATTCTATTCTGTTACTCTACACACCTACGAAGCATGAAAACTATGTTTTCTCAAAATATCTATTATCTTAGGCAGTGAAAATTAATTTGAAGTTCAGTTCCTCCAGTTTCCTCCCCAGCTGCTAGGCAGAAGAAAAAGAAGAAATTAACTTTTTTTTTTTCCTCCACTTTTTAATGCACTATTGAAAACTGAAATTAGGCAATTATATAGAAAAGAGATACTAAAATGTGTAAAATCCTAACAAAAAAAAAAGAATTTTCTCCCTCAGTCCCCAAATAACAAAAGGCTTTTTGGTTATTTACTAGGATTATTAATAATGTCTAGTAACAGATGCAGACAGTTATCAGCAGATTCTTTTTTAATTTTTACCTTTTTGATGAACTTCTCTACAATCTGCACAACATGCTTGTAGAGCTGGAAAACAAATACGTTAATTAATGTATCATTACTCAGCAGTGGCACGTAATTTATACATATTTTAACTCTTTGCACTTACTACCGTTTAGGAAAGACTACAAAACATTGCACTCACATCCTAAAAGAATAGCGTTATTGAGCTAAGTAAGCTATCCTTCCTGTCAGAAGTGTGTCAGTACATACACAAAAGACATGCTGCTACTAGAGTTCTTAATGGGAGCTTTCTGGATTTACTTTCTAAAGTAAATACTGCTTTAGAGCAAGTCCACTATGTGCTAGTTATATTCTGCAACACTGAATACTTTATTACATAGAAAAAATAATAGCCTAGTGAGTTTAGTATTAAAAAGCAATGATTCAAAAAAATCCATCTGGCAGTATATAATAACTAGTCTAAAACCAAAAGATGAAATTATCACCCACTTGTTTCTAGGTAACATTCTTAACACCAACTGGAATCCAAGAAGCCAAGACCATGAAAAACCCATAGATTTACTTAGTATAAGAACAAAACATTGCTACTGCTACAGTTTTGTGTTTGTTCTATTGTTATTTTACCTTAATAGCTTTAATGGCAGCTTTTGTGATGAGAATCATTTTTGCTCGGGAAATAGGAGGCTTCATCTCCATCAATGAAAAGAGCTAAGCAGAGAAAACAAATACTTCAAATATATTCTGAAGATTAAGCAGCCAACAAAAAAGACATTTCAGACAATTGATTGATTAATGACATTCCATACTATGTATGCTCACAATGCTGGCTGGCCCTGGAAACAAAAAAACTAACAAGCAGATCCTTCTAGGCAATGTTCAAAGTTGTCTTGCTTGGGAACTAACCCATATTCACTCATTTAACAGACTCAAAATTCCATTTATCTGTTATTGTATGGTACAGACACTGCTAACTTACGGTATGGGAAACCTGCCAATTTACAAAACCAATACAAATCAGAAATAACTTCAGCTTGACTTGGATCAATCTGAGCATCTCTTACCAAACAGAAATATGAGGATGGCACTACAGATAGCTAGATTAACATAATCCTTTAATCTTAAAATAACACACATAAATTTATGACAACTTTCATCTACTGAGCTGATCAACTCAATACTAAGTTTTCAAATTATCCAACTATACACAGGCATTGCAAATGCACACATCTCCATTAAAGACCGTTTTAATAATAATATGATAGATCATAACAAGTGAAATGAACTGCACCAATTGTTTTGGAGATTTGTCTGTACTATTCTCCATAGGAACACCACCCAGTGGAAAACTTAATGCTTTATATGTGATGACTTGAGGCATTCTGTGAACCCAAATTACAGAATAACTCTTATTCCTGCAAACATAGTCCAGCCATACTATTTCCAAAAGTTGTAATCAGACATTAAGAAGGATGGTATTCTGTTAAGGCCATTAAGCACAAAAAGAGATTCTGCACTACTAGATTTAAATACTTTTTTTGTTTAAGTCTGAATTTGTGGAACATATATTCTAGTTCAGCTCTTGAAATCTGAAAGTGTGGCTCTAAGCAAAAAAAACTTCTTTTCACAAATAGCATCACCATGACTTAAATCTCATGCCTAAGGAAACTGATGACAACACATTTTCAAAATGTCTTGAGCCTAAGCATTCAGAAAAGACACTGCCATCTTCCAGTATTGATCATTATTCTGAGAACAAGTATTAGTTTCACACTGCAGAAACTGAGAAACTAGAAGTTGCCCACAGGACTGTCAGAGCTGCTGAAACATCAGTGAAGGGTGGAATATAGAAAGCTATGGGGTGAGGGATACATCTTCCTCAAAAAACCAGTACCACATGGCACGACACTCTTATTGTACTCTGCTTCCTGCAATGAAGGATTTGAGGAGTTGTTTTTGCTGTCTTTTGTTTGGGGTTTTTTTTTTTTTGTTTTGTTTTGTTTTCTAACAATCTTACAGTCTGGTACTCATAATCCTGTACACACATACCAGAATACACCAAAATCCCATGCACATCTCACCGCTTTCCAGACCACTTTGCCTACTCTGGATCTACAGTAAATTCCACATACTCCACAAGCTGCTGTTGTAATTGCACACTGTAAAATAACCACTTGCACAATCTAAACTATGTTTTTATGGCACATCATGTACACTTTTGTCTTACCAGTCATTACACCTGAAAGCATAATCACTTAGTCAGGTTCACTCTTCTCCCATCTTCTAAGCAGAAAGAGAAGCCTTTCTTACCATAAACCTAACCTCCTAGTTAAGCTGTGGCTTACTAAAGGTAGAATCATTACACTGTCTTGATTTTTACCTCTAAAATATTCCCCACAAATCATAGATAAAACAGTATTGCATTACATAATTTCCTTTTGCTTTTCATAATAAAGAGAAAATAAAGCCCTTGAATATTAGCCAAAAATGTGCTCAATCATATGCCACAAAGCAAAATAAGGGAATAAAATAACTTTATATCAGTATAATGGAAAATAAGATGTAATTTTAAAACCTATCTCTTATTTTTCTATTAATGTAAAGTTTCAAGATTCTTGCGAAGTTACCAACTTACAGATTTATCCACTTTGTCAGTTACAGAGTAAAACAACAAAGACAAAAACACTGTCCAAATATTTAAAGACAAGTGATAATAAGACTTAGTAATACAAAATGAAAGCCTTGCATCAATAAAATACGAAGAGTAGGCAAGAAAGCATTCTCTTGCTTAATGTGATTCCTGTTTCAGAAGGTAGGAAAAAAAGAAAAACTACCCTTCAAGACAACAGAAAGCAGATAACTTTTCCAATACTGAGTCAAGACTATTACTTTTCATTATTAATCTTTATAAAAGGCAAGTTCTAGTGCCAGGATGTTTGATTTTTAAAGCTATTCAAGTTATAAGAAATACTTCAGCTAATATCCCTGATTGCTAAGAAGTCATAATATGGACATAAGCTGTCAGGTAACAGACAGAAGGAAAGAGTGATCTGAGAGTTGGCTTGGTTACTTAAAAAAAAAAACAAACAACAACAAACTCGTTCCATTCTGAAATATATTTCTTCAAAATATGAAAACTCAGGAACAAGCCAGCAATACTATTAAACCTCAGGAAAATCTGTTTCAAGAGGTAGTGAAAGACAATAAAAAAATTTCCAAAACATCCACAAAACACTGGCACAAGCTCAAGAAATGAGTTAGAGGAGCCAATATTAAGACAGGCACTCCATATCCTTTCCTTTACACATGTAGCAGCAACTGGTCCTGCAGAAAAACTAGCCAGTCCCATACAACAAGAATTATGAAGCCAGTGTGAAAGCAACATGTCAGCGTTTTTATTTCAGAAATACAATAAACAACGGACAACAACAAATAAACTTAAGTGTCTTAAAAGGTATCTCCAAAAATGACACTGCAAGCAGGGGGAAAAGTAAAAAATCCAAGGAGAAAACCTGCTGGAGGGTAGGAAAAAAGAGAAATCAGCTGAATGCATGGAACAAGCCAGGGAGCACACAAAGAAGAATATGGCAGCTTGAAGAAGTCATTAAAGAATATGAGAAAATGAAAACTTAGGCTAATAAGGTTGGAATAAAAAAGATCATTATATAAACAGGATTGAGCAGATCACAGTAAACTGCTCCTTTGCTATTACAGACAGCACTCTGGACAAGAGCAACAAAAACACAGTAAAAGCAATGAGGTCAGTACACACAGATACTTACAGCTCAGGATGAACTACAGCTGAAACAAATCAAATAGAGATGCAAATATACTTTAATATATAAAGATATATGCACACATACATATATACACAGGTATGTATATGGATATACATGTCTGTGCCTACGTTTATATATGCATATATTCTCCTTCTCCTCAGATATACATATGCTGTCTCTTGAAATAACACATCAAAATTTTGGTAACTATTTTAGAATTCCTGAATGACCATTTTAAAGCTGACTTTAATTTGCAGTATCATTGTTACAGGTGTCAAACCAAGTTTTAAAGATGGGCAAATCTAAAATTTAGCCACCTTACTAGCTCCTTGTGGATTATGTTAGAAAGGGAAAGTGTTTAGTAAGACATCAGTGTGCATTTCTGTAAGTTCAATTGGACTTGGAACTTCTTTCATACACATTTACCAAACCAATATATGAAAAAAACTGCTCTACTTTCAGAAGACCACCCTTCTAATAATACATCCAATTCCGCAAAGACACCATGATGAGCTCAAATAGCAACTTAGATGCTTTATAAAGGATCCTGTCCCTGGAATGCTCTGCACCCTGTGAAGCCTGACCTTCTAGAAATTACTTTCTGATTTTACCCACCACACCTGGATGTGCTCCCAGATTTTTTCTCTACTTTCCCTCCCCAAGCAGTGACACCACCGGCTGAAAAAGCAGCAGGAGTTAGCTCTGTCTCTACTTCTAGTGTCGGTGCCCCCGGCCCATTCACTTCGCAGAGAAAACTACCCAGAGTATCCAGTTCACTGAGATGGGTGAGGGGAGAGCACCATAAGGCAAGACACAGCAGGGTAAAAGAAATTAGATGAAAATTTGTTTTTATACGAGGGCTAATTAATTCAAGGACTGTTCAGAGCTTGTATCTTTATGCAGTTTTGATAATTTCAAGATAAATTATTTCCTGATGTCTGGCTCAGATTCTTTCATACACAAGGAAAAACTAACATAAAAAAACAAGCAGAAAGGCTTACCCACAAAACGCTAAACACTATCAAAATCATTAAGGCAAAGGTCATAAAAATCCCTTTCCTATTCCAGTTATAATAGTCCCACCTGTTGAAAGTAGTATTAAAAAAGAACACTGTTCTGTTTCACACAAACCGTGTCTTAGGATACTATTTCACTTTATGCATTTCCAAACATTTTCAAATATAGAGAAAGAGGGGTCAGTAATCTGTGCACTCTAGCTGCATGTTGTTTTTTGCAAGTATCATGTTTTTTAAAGGAGTAATTTCTTTGTTGATCTGTATCAACCCACAGGCTCCAAAACCATGGAAGCATTAAAGAGCCCACTAAACTCAAGCCACAATACAAAATACTGATTCAAGAGATTCTACATACTTTTCACAATAGTATGAAAGACCAGAATGAAATATCTGTGAAGTCAATAACCTGAAATGCAGAAAAATCACCTGTGCATTTTCAGGCTGATAAATGCAAGTAAGTAACCATGATGAGCCAACTCATTGAATCATAGTAGATAGTAAAAGGGAGACTAACCATATTGCCTGTTATTTAAGAGGAGGCTGGTAATCACCTCAAATTAAAAATTAATGTAAAGTACTACAGAAAACACATGGCAGAAGTGAATTACGGCTTTCCAACTCAAACTGTAGAATTTGCTTCAGTTCATAAGCCCTGGGTGAAGTGTACAAGGAGGGGTGGGCAACAGGAGAAGAAATAAGATGATGGCCTTTAATTTTCAGTCTTTCAAGTGGCAAATGCCGGTTTCTGTGTAAGATGGACCTCAACAGAAGAACTATGCCTTTTTGAAGCAAAACGTAAAAATCACTTTTCAAATTTATGCAAAGGCTTGCCTTAGACTCCTACAAAGACAGAATGTTCAGGCACAGCATGTCTTCAGAACAAGAGTAAACTGAAATATAGGAATGCGAGCAGCTTCCCTACTTTACTGAATTCACTGCAAGAGAAGCAAAACTAGATAGTGATGCATGCACACCAATAATGAAGGAACACGAATGCAAAGAGAAAAACATAAGACACGTGGTCAGAATAAAAAGGCAGCCTATATACATTCCAAACCTGAAAATACTAGGAAAGTGACATCATCCAGTGAGACTTATCCCATTCACACAGAAGGAAAAAGATCAGGATTACATCCTTTGGGATGTCTTGAGCTTGATGTACAGTCTTAAATCAATTTATCTGTTTAAAACATGACATAATATAGCAGGAAGGTAAAAATATCTTTTCAGACTTAAATTGACTCCTCCAGCTCTGCTCACTAGCTGAAGTTTCTTTGACATAAAAAGGTCTCTTTGTTTACAAAATAAAGAAGTAGGACTCCATTTTACATACTTAGTAAATAAAACCCACAGAGAAGCAGTACCACAGACAGAAATCTCCTACAAGAAACAGTGTTTAGTCATTAGTGGATATCAAGCACTGAGGTCATCGTTACAATATTCTCCTTCAATCTTGGCTTTCCAGTATCTGAAGGGAGCCTACAGGAAAGCTGGGGAGGGACTATTTACACGGTCTAGTAATGTTAGGGCGAGGGGGAATGGGTTTAAGCTGAAGAGGGGAGATTCAGACTGGATATTAGGAGGAAGTTCTTTACACTGAGGGTGGTGAGACACTGGAACGGGTTGCCCAGGGTGGTTGTGGATGCTTCCTCCCTGGAGGCATTTAAAGCCAGGCTGGATGAGGCCTTGAGCAGCCTGCTCTAGTGGGAGGTGTCCCTGCCTATGGCAGGGGGTTGGAGATGGATGATCCTTGAGGTCCCTTCCAACCTAAACCATTCTATGATTCTATGATCTTCCCCTCTCTAGTTTTCAAAGCGCAATCTAACAAGCCCAAAACAATTTCATCAAGTCTTACATGTCTAAGAACATTCTTCTAGGCAGACTCCATACACACACATAACACAGTACTCTAAACAGTCATTCACGTATTTGCTCATGCATCTACAGAATAAAAGCATGATGGAAGACATGACTAGCAAGTACAGATACTATACTATTCTGGTAACAAAACACGAATGTGTGATCAGATCTTTAAAAGGTCAGATGTTTTAAAAGGTACAAAAGGTCCAAAGTAACTCTGTTAGCCACTTACATTTTCCTGCCCTACAAAACTCACTAATTCCCTTCCCCTTTCAGGTCCCCATTCTGCCTTGAGCTACTAAGAAAAGAAGAAAGAAAATGATGACTATCAAAATTCTATCATTAAGCCATGTCTCAGAGGATCAATATAAATTTCAAATTCTTGACTAGCAGCTGTGAAGCATACCAAGTATTAGGTGCTGCTGAAGGCAAGAGATGACCATAAATTTCATTGCTGTCAAGCTATTTTCTTTGGAAAATAAAGTGAGATTTAAATTTGACCAGATATGAACCCCAGGCAATGAAGCTAAAAAGCATTTTCTCAACTAAGCTATTTCTGTGGCCTAGAAAGACCATTCATAAATTCTGAAACACTGGGAAGAAACACCTTTACAAAAGACACTCATACGAAAATTAATTCTATTTTCAACAGATATTTTTGAAATTTATCTGCCTCCTTGGATCAGTGCTGTGCTCCTAAGTCCAGCATGCCTCCTGAAAAGCTGTTCATCTCCTTTCTTCATCAAGAATCTCTACTAACCCTAACATCACAGCTTTCAGTGTTCCTGGAAATAGTTCAGCTAAGAAGCAACAGGATCAGAGCGATAATCACCCTTCAATTACCATGATACAGTCATAAAAGCAACAAGTAAACTTTCATCACCAAAGAGCTGCACACTACTTCTGTAATTTGTCTGAGCCTCATAGTCTAAAAAAAAAAGGACTAAACTCAATCTGAAACTCTACTAGCATTCTCCTATATTCCTTTCCCTCTTATCCCATCCAAACAGCATTTGAACTGTTACTTAAGCATTCTCACTCAAAAATACAGCCTATTGTACCTACCGGAATTTGCAAATCATTTTAGGCAGCTACAACAGGTAGCAGATTTCACTGTTTTCTTAAAGGGACAAAGGATGCCAAAACGCACAAAACCGCTATGCTAGTCTTTCCTGCAACCACAGGTATTGGTAACTGTATCATTCCCATAGAATAGAGGGAATCTAACTGTAGTTCACGAGTTCCAGGAACTGCTGAAGAACCACTGCAAAGGATATCCTGCTAATCTCTATTTATAGAACGTGGTGAGAGGAAGAACAGGGAGCAATAGATTGTAATAGAACGTGCAAAATGAAGTCTTACCATTAGCAGATGATAGCTACAGTAGATCAAAATTACAACTGTCTATTTTACCGAATATGGATAAATAGTAAAACTGCAACTCAGAAGAAATATCACACAAAAAAAAATATGCTGCTAGTGAATCATACACACTTCAACATGATACCAGTTGTTTCAGTGGTACAGATTAACTATTACCAACCTGAGACACACAATTATATGGCATTACTCAATGCAAATAGAAGATTACAAAATAGGAAACTTGACTTTACTTCCAGAAAGAAAACATGAAGAAATCTCTAACTTTTCTAACCAGCAAACTATCCTCAAATTAAATTAATACCTAGATTAAATAAAAGGAAGCAGATATCCCTTAAATTAAAACAAGACAAGGATTAATACCTTTCTAAAACAGGTGTATGGGTTTGGGTTGGGTTTAAGAACACCACTTGCTGGTTTTCTTGAAACTTTGCATCACCATTAAGTTACTTTTTGTAACTGATATGTACCTATTCTAACTCATTCTTCCAGGATACAATTTGAACTAGTTTCCACAGGCAAATATACTACATAACTGTCAAATCCCACCTATTCATTTCAGAATACCTGCTCAGAGTACAGTTGCATAAAAATAAAATGGCAAACATGTTTGGTCAACACAAAAGATGTATTTGTTCCTGTTGAAAGATGAGAATATTGAAGAAGCATATTTATGGAAATTTTGCATTCAAAGTACAGCTGCAAAGAGCAGGACTAAGAGAATGGGCAACACAACCAAACATCATCAAATTACATAATCTGTGTAAATTACCACCCACTGCCAGAGTCAAACTAATTGACTCTTAAGTGTCCTTTCCTAGCTTGCCACAATTGCTAAGTGTAACATGCCAGCTCAAACCTCTGTTTTTTACCTCACAATTCCGATGGACAGTTAAGATCACACACTCATCACAATTAGTAGACAGGCAGAACCTGTTGCTTCACAGCAACATAATCACATATATACTGTCAGAAGCCAAAGGGCAGAAGACGACCTTAACATGTAGAACTGGAACTTACCTCAGCCAAAACTATTAATGGTTTCTACAGGACTTGAGGAATAGCTCCAACTTAAACAAAACGTTTCAAACTGCACAAATAAAATGCTGCTAGTGCTTTTCTCTTGTCCCCTAAGATCTTTTGTCCAAGAAGACAATACCAACCAAACATCTTCAGGAGTGCCTTATCTACAGCCATGATTCGAACCTGGACCTTCCACCATTCAAGAAATTGCTGTAATCTCCAAACCCACCCAAAATGATCACATCACCTGAAGCAGTAAGTGGCATTTCTTGACAAAGGAGCTCAGATACAACCTCCACAGAAGAGAGTGTAAACCGGAAGCACATCACCTCTAACAGATAAGGGCAGTCCAGCAAAAAACTCGCAGCAGCTGCAGTTACAAGTTGCTGTCATTAAACTATAGTTCTTCGTCTACAGTAGTACAGTGCAGTCAGCAAGTTCAGAAATTCTTGACTTACAGAATATTCTGCAGACACTGTGATTTTCACTGCTGAAGCTATCCCACACTCAGTAAAATACTCAATTATTCAGTGAATAGAGTGGTACCTCTAAATCCCACATCTACGCACTCCAACTTTTACAAAGAGCTCTCACACTCACTAGCCTCCTCTATCCCCACCGTTCTGTGAACATTGAGATCTTTTGTAAAACAGCTCTTTCACTTTCTCCACTTTCACTGAGAAAGTCCAGAAATGGAACAGTATCTGACTGTAAATCCTACCATCCTCGAAGTTTGAAATGTTTCACACTTTAGTATGTATTGTATTCCACGCACAGCTTCAGACATACTGGTAAGTTAAGAAAACAGTTTAAGAACTGGACGTGTGTTCTTAGTCAATATCATAAACACCTATGCAGAACAGGACAGTAATTACAAAAGCTCTGAATTTATTAACATGCTAGCTTTATACATAAGTATAGAACTAGTCACACATAGACATTATTGCAAAATAAGGATTTTAGCAAATACAGTTTTTCTCTCCACTACTGATGTTCCAATAAAATCCAGCAGTTTACTACCTTCGAAAGATGATCATTAGAATTTCACTCAGTATTTCTCATTGCACCAAACAACAGTAACACACTTCTATATCGTAGAGGAACATGTATGAAATAAAACATGTTCACTTCTAAAACTGTTTAGTCACAGAACACCTAGAAACATTGTTTTTGCTCTAAACTCACACTTTCACCACCAAATCAGCAGAAGTGAGTTTTATTGTTTGAGAAACACTAAGCACTGTTTGTACAAGTTTTATCAGGTTATAAGATGATGAAAATTATTAAGTGAAAGCAATCATATACTAGAATTTCTTGGTATTTCCGCCTGCTTACAGGAAAAATGAAAATGCTGCATGTGTGCCATTCTATTTTAACGTATTTGGGAAGGCTGCTCTGTACCCTCCCATATCACTGGTTCAAAACAGCAAAATACACCTGTAACGTTGGCAAGTAAATAAAACCGATAAAACTGCTAAGGAGAGGTGTACACTACCTACTTTTCCCTTTGTACTTCTAGAATTGTATTGAATAGATTTTCAGTTGTATGTGTGTGTGTAAGACAAGCAGTGGAGAGTGAACTTTACACAGCATGACTTCATCACATGAGAATAGTCTGCCATTTTTCCTGTTTCTGTTCAGCAAACATGCACAGCAACTAAACATTCAAACATATTAAACACTGTGGAAAAGGTTCTGGTTTAGCTTTATCAGATTATCTGCAACGAGAGTATGTATGTTCTACAGTTCATACAGGATCTGCAAAAGTCAAACTAAGACAAGAGCATTATCTAATGTAAGAATCATTTTAAGTCGTGTGAAAAACTTTTAAGTAGATGCTAGAGAATCTTGTACATTACTCAAAAAAAAAAAACAAAAAAAAAACACGATTCATTTTGTTTCTGATTTCTATTGGCTTACTACATAATTTTTTTCCAAAATCATAAGACGACACGGACCTTCTGTGTAGCATGAAAGGAGACTGAATGCCTTAGCCTTTCCAACCTAGCTACCATTTCCTTAACGTTGGGGTGTATCTCAGTCACATCCCCAAAGAGTCGTTTCTATACAGAGGTAAGGCCCCTCGCGATTTTCTCTCTCTCCATTCAATCTCCAGTTTATCCTGTTTGATGCCTGTTCACATGGCAGGTCTCTCACCAAACCACTGCGAGGAAGCAGAACTGCTTCGCGCCCCGAAACGCGACTGCTTCTTCCTCAACAACGCGCAACGCATGCAGTGGGAACGCCTTGTAATAACGATCCCTGCTCAGACACTCTGCAGTGGGGCGAGGAGGACACTGACGGGGGAAAAGGCAGAAAGGGAGTCCCGAAGACTCCCTGAGACACCCTCCTGCGCCTGGGGGGAACGTGGTCTGCGGCGTCGCTCAGGGAACGCTCGAGCCCGTTGCAACTGTGGCGGCGGGCCTAACGCTCGACTCCATTTTACTCTGGAGACCGATCTCCCCTACCCTTTGCCCCTCATGCGGGCGGGAGGCCCTGGACCGAGCCAGGACAAGTGCTGACCGGGCCCTCCCCAACACAGGCCTCTGGAGGCGCCGCACCGGGCCCGCGCGGCCCAGAGCCGGAAACCGAGCACGGTTTGGGGGACAGCGATAGCGGCCACACTGACCCTCCCTGCACCGCCGCGGTTCCCAGGCCCGCTCTCCCATTCTCTTCCTCCCCGACCCCCACCTTCCATGGTTCCCACCTCCTGGTTGAAGGCGTTCACGGCCTCCATGTTGGCGGCGGCGGCTGATGCGGGCGGGCGCCCGCGCGGGGGAGGGGAAGAGGGGAGGGCGAGGAGGGGCAGCTCGGTCCCGCTCAGGGGCTGCGCACGGACATGGCCGTTTGGCGGAGGCGGGCCTCGCGCTCTCCCCTCGCTAACGTGCTCGGCGCGGCGTCTTCCTGGCAGGGCCCCGGTGCAGACCGTCTCTCCCAGTGGGATGGCGGAGCCTACGCCACGCACAGCACCCTGGGATCGCGCAGGCCTCCCGGCCCCGCGCCACCCACAGGAGAGAGAAGGGAGAGGAGGGGGAAGGGAGTGGGGGGAGGAAGCGAGGGAGGGAGTGCGCGCGCGATGCCCCACGTGACTCGGGGCCTGGTTAGTCGGCGGGCCCCGCCATGTCAGCGCCGGCCCCGCCCTCGGGGTGGGGAAATGGCGGGGGCGAAGCTGTGCGCCTTTCTTGCGGCTGGTTAGTGCTGGACGAGTAGTTCTGGCGGCGCTGGGAGCGGGTTTGTACCTCGTAGAAGGCCGCAGTTTTTTTTGGTATTGCGGTAGCTAGGGCTGGATGGGCCTGGCTTGGCTGCCTGGAGGCAGTGGGCGAGGAAGGGCGTGTGAGCCGAGCAGTTGCTGCGAACTGGGGTGAAAGCAATACCGCTTCCACGTTCGCACTTAGAAACTGTCTTCGTTCTTTTTCTTTTGTCCTTTTTTTCCCTTCCTTTTAAGCCTTTATAGTTTGGGGTGGCACAGAGCACACGCTAAACTCTGCTCTGAATAGAGCAAAGGAGCAGAGCGTGTTTGATACGTAACAAGGGATCAGTAGCTTCGTGGTAGAAGAGCCGGCACTGTTTCCTTCAATACAAAGCTGCAAAACTGTTCTCAAAGTCAAGTGTTTTGCACCTGTGAAGAAAACAGTTAATCAAGGACTGCCTTCGTACTAACAATAGCAGCTAATGGTCGTGAGAAAACTGCTTGCCGTGCAGCAAAGTGTATTTTCAAAGACATTAGCTGGCTGTTGGCGACCGTTTAAAGGGCACATTTGTCAAGTGATGTAATAATGTGTTGGTATTAGTACTAGATGATAGCGCTTAAAGGTTTGAAGGCTGTTGTACGATATGGCATTTTCAAAATGTTGGGGTTTAACCTCAAATTTTATTGTTTAACCGTAGTCCAGTGCATCACAAAGAGGACTCAAAATGTTAAATCTCACAGTGTATTTGGTTTTATTTCGTGTTTAGCTATCAAGGCATTAGTGGTGTTGGAATTAATCAAATGCAGATTACTTTCAGGAGTCTTTTCTTCCTGTCATCGGTATATAGCTGTCCAGTGATAAACCCCCTCTAAAAGAATGCTTAAAGAGTAACAATTCTTGTTCCACTCAGATTATGAAATGCATAAGGACGAGTTTGTGTCCAGTTCTATGGCCGATATTTGGAGGAATTGTTAAAATACGTTCCGGTTGCAAACCAAAATTTTCCAGATGTCACTGATTTCTATAGGTTGATATTTTATCAGAAACAGAACAACCCCCCCAAAAAAAACCCCAAACAACAAAGCCACGCACACAACAAATGTCTACCTTTCATAGTTCATTTGAAAGGAAGCTGTTAAGCTAGAGAAAGGGGGGAGTAATGTTGCCCGTCGAGGATCAGTGTCTTGGCTTTCTCTTCTTTGTGGGGTTTTATTTAGTTTTTCTTTTGTTGTTGGTGGTTTTTTTTTCCCAGCTTCAACATGGTAAAAGACTTCATTGTAGCTTTTACTACTGTTCTTTTACATGTGACTGTCAAAAACATTTGCAAAAGGGTAGTTTGTCCTGCCACCTGAAAAGTATCTATAGCAAAGATAAGATCAGTACGCGATGAGAACAAATACAAATTATCTCTATTCACTGCTTGCATCAGCTAAAAAGCTTTCTGAGATGTAAGAATTATTTCTTTGAGGGCTCTTGGCTTAGTAATAGAGTATGTGAGTTAGAATGGGCTTCCTGTATTGGTGATTTAATTTTTGGGTTTGAAACCCAGGTGTGAAATGGTGACAGCTGTTTCTATGATGTTGAATACCTGACATGCTCCTTTTAGTATATACTTGATAATAGAAATGCAGCTCTCAACAAATGTAATAGTTTATACAGAGTACGGAAAAAACTTGACAGGGAAGGCTGCCAGTAGTTGTAAAAATTGATGTTAAATGTGTGTGTTGTTGCCTATGAAAAACTTTTGATGCTGTATATTTGCCTTTCCAGGGTGTGACTACAGATTCTAGAGACAACTCTCATGAAAATTGGGTGTTAAATACTGTTTTCCTCTTTGCTGTTTATATATTCAGTATTGCTTTATTAGATTTTGTAACACGTTTGTAATGAGGCATTGTGCATAACTGGATTTTATGTGACCTGTATGTGTATCCCAGTGTGCTTCAGAATTGTTTAGTACAAGTGCTGGTAGCTGCAGTGCTTTGGTGCTCAATGGAATTTCTGTATTAGTGCTTTCCTTGCTTCCATTGACCTACCAAGCTAAAGTCTGGTGTGGTCGTCTGTGTTATAAATATGGTCCTGGTTCTACCTGCAGTATAGACATCATTAGGGTCTGTAGAATTATGTCTGGAAACATTTGTTCATCGAGAATTAAATTCTGATTCCTCATGGGCTGCATCTTAAGATTTTGGGGTGGGAAAGAGTGAAGTAGATTAATTCAGCTTTAGACTTAAGCCTGGTTTTTAGTAGGTTATGGCTTTGCTACGCAAAGCCAATCTGCTTTATAAAGATAGTATGCTTAGTAGCTGTGAAGGAAAGTTTGATAGTGCTTGTACTGCATGGTGACTACCTATAGAGAGGAGAGACAACCATATAGTTTATTAATGAAAAGGAAATACTTGAGCTTGTAACTGATTGATTATTTAAACCTGCCTTTATAGTACCATTAGGCAGAGGAGATGATCAGAGGGCTGGAGCACCTCTCCTTACAAGGACAGGCTGAGCAAGTTGGGTGTATTTAGCCTGGAGAAGGCTCCAGGGAGACCTTATAACTGTATTGTGGTATCAAGAAGGCCTACAAGAGACCTGGGGAGAAAGAATTTACGAAGGTATGTAGCAATAGTGCAAGAAGCAATGGTCTTAAACTAAAGTAGGGTAGATTCAGATTAGACATAAGGAAGAAGTTCTTTGCTATGAGGGTGGTGAGACACTGGAACAAGTTGCCAAGAGAAATAGTGGATGCCTCATTCCTGGAGGTGTTTAAGGTAACAGGCTGGATGAAGCTTTGAGCAATGTGATCTAGTGGAATATGTTTCTGCCCATGGCAGGTAGGTTGAAACCAGATGAATCTTAAAGTCCATTCCAACTCAAGCCATTCTTTGGTAAGTCTATGGTTATATATTCATGTTATATATTCATATCAAGGATGGTCCTTGTCTCAAAGACCATACCATTCAGTGTAGCTCATAGAGCATTTAATACCATTCTTATAATTAATGTAATATGTATTTTAAAATATTGTTTCATATTATTTCATGTGTTTTATGCTTAACAGTTTTGACTTAAGTTGGTACATGAGTTCAGTTTGCTCATCTTGCTTACGTTTGTTTCTGACCAGTGGGCAATAAAGGGGCACACCAGTGTATGGAAATTGCTGTTGAGTACAAATTATGGTTACTTGATGTAATGATTCTTTTTGTCTTGGTACTTGCTGATGAAATACATGTGCAAGTCTTACTCAAGTTTGTTGAAATCTGAAGTGCTTTTTAATTCAGTATAGTCATTGTCAGTTTACACATAATGAAATACGAGTTTAACTGAAATTGTTAGCTACGGCATTTTAAAAGTTTTACATAATGGTTTATCTGTCATTTTTTTTCTTGCAGTAAGTCTTGATCTTTGAAGATGTTAAAAATCCTAAATTTTGATCACTGTCCTAGATTATTATTAGCACTGTGCATTATGATTTACAACCATGCATAACAATGTCGTATTCCCCGTTCTTTGATTATCTGCAAAACACTACCGGTGTCTCTCTGACTCATTCAGTAAGGGTTAGTTATCACTTGCCCATTATCATTCTCTGATTTACTGGTGTAATTTAACTTATGGGGCAACTTTATTTTTAAAAACTAGAATTTCCTGGAGTCCTATATCTATGGAAAGCAAAACCGTTTTGCCTGCAATGTACAGTATATGACTGCGACTTTATTTGATAAAGTAATACTGAATATGTTTGCCTGAATTTATGAGCTATTTCAATTGTGAGGTAGAGCTACCCAAAGTGCCCATCACATCAGGAGGAGGAATTTACTGTTCTCTGAATGTTGGTATCAAATACAAGGCACACTAAAATTGGATCCCTGGAATTAATAGATCTTTGAAGGAAGAGTTTGCTGTTCACTCACTGTTTGTACTGTGTCAGGATTAAACTTGCAGGCCTCAGACCATAATTCTGCACTTTAAAATGATGCTTGTGGATGCTGATTTGTTCTTCTACTGTTTGTATACTCAAGTATTACAGGCAGGCTATAGTGTAACTGTGTTTTCAGAGTCTTTTGGAAGCTTTATAAGACAGAGTGTTTGGTCTGCCTGCTTAGTGGAGCGAGTCAGTGTGCGGAAACTTTGGACAGAGCTGTCTTTCAGTTTGATTTCACATCCCACCGCAAGTATGCAGGCATAGTTTTAGGTCCTAGGTTCTAACCTTATAAACTTTGTAAAGTTTAATTGCAGCTCACCTTAAAGGTTGTCTGTCTTCCTGTCTCTCACATGATATAAGTGACCAAAGTAAAACAAGGTGAATCTGCAGGCAGCCTTCTCATGCATACAGCTGGATCTGATGTCTGCTGTGAGATATTCAAGTTGTGGGTCTCTTTTGAGTTATTAACAAATGCCAAGATTTTAGTCTGGTGTAAAATACTTCTTTTCTGGCCAGAGAGTTTTGAACTACTTAATGTGGCAAGTTGAAGCAGGGAGATTTTATGGATTTTGTCTGTTATGAGCATTTAGATTTTTATGCTCTTCCATAATGTCACTGTTGTAGACTTGGCCTTGGTCTTGAAAAGAAACAAATGAATGAAAAACCAAACCGAAAACAAACCCCAAAACTGCTCCTGATGGAACATTATCTAAAGCTGCTATTGATTGATACCTAACCACTGAGTGTGTGGCTTGTTTATATCTGATGCTTAGTGTACCCATTTATTTTGATATTTTCCAGACAGAAGGCATCCTCTGCCTTAAAGTGTTTTGGATGGCTGTATGGAAATGGGACTGTGCGCTAATCCCCTGTCTCCAGTGGATCTTGAGAAGAGGAGGCTCAGGGTGACCTCATGGCTGTCTGCAAATACCTGAAGGGAGGCTGTAGCGAGGTGAGGGCCAGTCTCTTTACCCAGGCAACCAGTAACAGAACAAGGAGACATAGTTTCAAGTTGTGCCAGGGGAGGTATAGGCTGGATGTTAGGAGGAAGTTCTTTGACAGAGAGAGTGATTTGCCATTGGAATGGGCTGCCCAGGGAGGTGGTGGAGTCGCTGTCCCTGGAAGTGTTCAAAAAAAGACTGTCTGAGGCACTTAGTGCCATGGTCTAATTGATTGGACAGGGCTGGATGATAAGTTGGACTGGATGATTTTGGTGGTCTCTTTCAACCTGTTTGATTCTGTGATTCTATTACCCTGGCATTTACAGAGATTCCAAATCTTGTTATAGCAAGATAATAAAGAGCTCAATTTGTAAGATTTCTCTGCAACTTCTTAAGTGAATGCAGGTTTTGGACTTGAACGCTTATGTGATAGAATATTAACTTGGTAGAAGACAGACTGCTGTTTTAGGTTTTCTGTGTAATCTAGATTTGCTTTTGCGAGTAGATGCATGAGAGCAGCCTTCCCATTTTACTTCTTTATAGTTATCAGCCTCTTCTGGTCTGATGTGAGTCTCGTTAGATTATGAGACTAACAAGATTTTTCTTGCAGATGCAAGACTGAAGTTCCAAGTATGTTAGCAACCGCTTCCTTCTCTGGCAATAATTTTGCTACCGTGGTTCTTGCTATGAAGAACAAACAGGAATAACAGGAATAAAAATAAACATTTTGAAAAATTTGGTGTTTAACTGTGACCCAGGAGAGTATGTGGTCATAGGAGATGTAGGACACAGGGAAAGGAAACGAATACAGAAATAAATGTGATGGTTAATTGTCTGGGACATTATGTGGTCTATAAGAACTGCAACAAATGTTTTCACACAATTGTCACTTGGCAATTCAGTGCTCTAGAGAACCTGCATGGTAAGAAGAAAGTTGTTTGCCTTTTGAAAAAAGTAATCTGCAATTCCTTATTTTTTTAGTGAATCATTTATTTGAGAAAAGCCTATAGTGCCAAAGCAGTGACCATTCTGCATTTGCGTCGCTTTCTAGGCATGTGTTTAAGCCAATGGCAGTATCTTGTATAACCTCTGTCTCAGGTAACTTTGTGGTCTTTGTTCTTTATCCCCTTTCTTGTTAGGTACTTTGTAACAGCAGTATTCAGTGCTGAATTCGATGAAAGTTTACTTCATTGGGTTTTCCCCATCCCCTCTATAATGAATTAAGAAGCAAAACACTGCTCCTGATGAGATGAATAGGGGTTCTGTTTCCTGTCTTGTTTGCTTAGTTAGAAGAAAAATCAAATTATACAGTCAATAGAAGCAGAAATTTACATGTTTATGAAACCAGCTTTCTGCTTACCGTTTGTTGTGGATAATGCCTGGTAACATGCACCAGCATTCCAGTGCTGGTATCTGTCTTGCTAAATGAGTTCTAAATGAGATCAAACCCTGATGTCCTTATTTAAGTTCTATGCTTTTGAGTTTCACTGAAATGAAGCTCTGGCAGGTTTCAGTGGGATTTGGTGATACATACGTTACTGCAGTTTCTTGGCTCTGCACTTCGTTGCTTTACTCTGTATTTGGCCTCCTACTGGCAGAAGCACTGGCAGCTTTGTCCTTCGTGATTATCATTAAACCCATCAAGCTCACTTTAGGTCTCTAAAGAGTTTGTGCCAAACATCTTGCACGGTACCAACAAATAGTTGTCTATTCTTTTTAGAGTCTGTCCTTCCCTCTCCATGTTATCTAGGGCAAACGAGGTTCTGGATTTCAAAGTGATTTCTCTCTGAGTGTAATATGTTTGCAGTATATTGTATAGTTTGTGTTTGCAGTAACTTGTTCTGCATTACAGTCATTGAACCAGTACTGGTTCAAGTGCTTTATTTTGTATTTTCTCTGTCAAGCATATGAAAATACGTTCAGTTCTTTTGTCTTCTGTAATGAGAGAAAGGCTTAACCAGCAAGAACAGTATATGTGTTTTTTAATTACTTGCTTTCTAGCTTTTGGAAGTTGCCCTTTTTTTGTTGTTTCTTCCTCATGATGATGAGAAAGTTAGATATTTTTTAACACCAAGGTGTTCATGTGATCATGTAGGTAGTACTTCAGAAAATGGGATTTTAAGGTAACTAGATGCCATGGGGTGCAATAAAATCCTGTGTACTAGCAGTGGATTTACTATGGAGTGTAGCCACAAAGTGTTTAAGAGGGAATCTAACTAATAAATGTTTAATTTTTTTTTTTTTTTTTTTTTTTTTGCAGTATAGTGGTAAAATTTCCTAGTCAGGTTATACTGGAGGCAGGGGGAAAGAAATCCTGTGTGAGAGACACACATTCCTTGGCCTAAGTTTATGTGGCAATGGGGAGCTGTCTCAGTCTTTCTAGGAGAAGCATGAACAGATTGCTGAGGTTCACTTGATTCAGAAGCATGTTTTCAACAGGGTTCTGTGTTGTTGCATCAACCCAACAGCACAGTTGTCAGATTCTCTATGATCTGATTGAATTGCCCTAAGAGGTTTGAACATTTTTCTTTGATAATATTAAGTGCTGGTGGCACAGTCCTTTGTTGTGGCATCTAGTTAGCTTTTCAGGTTTTGTCTTGCTAATCTTGAGAACACAGGATAAGGAGGACTTTCTGGACCACTGGTTGTAGCTACTTCCAAATGAGGTGAATGACATTACGTGGTTAAGATGAATCTTCAAGTAGAGCTTTGTGTCTGCCTTTCCCCACTTTACTAGCATTAGAGGGATGTTAACAATTGTGATGATGCTGAAATTTAGACGACAGCTTTCACCTTCCAAATGAAATTTCTTCACGTTAAATGTGTAGACACCTGGGTTTTGTATGCTACTGTCTCTACAGCAAATAGTTCTTCACAGACTACTCTAGGTTTTAAAACGTGGTTTAGTTTGGGCTGTTTTGTTGGGGTTTTGTTTTGTTTTACGACTTCTTTTACAGTTCCTGATGTAGCCAGAAGATGGCACTTATGTATGCACTAAGAAAGAGTGAATGGGGCTAATTTATCTCTGATGAAAGCGTGTTTGTAGAACGGCAGTAAATATCCTGGGTAAATGATAACTCACGGGATAAAAGATCACTTTGATCTTGTAGCACATGAGGGGCACAGATTCAAGAACAAAGTCCAGGAACTTGTTACTCGACATAGAAACTCCTTTAATTCCTTATTCAGTAATGAAGATCTGATGTGTCCCTGAGTTCAGAAGGCAACAGTCAAACAAAAATCCTCTGGTTTTGGGTTTGTGCATGTTTTTTTTCGTTTGTTTTGGTTTTAAGGAGAATAATATAAAATCAGTTTCCAGCCCTTTCTCTTCCCATTCCAGATGAGATTTTGTACTACACATTACAGCCTAGTCTAAAGATGATTTTCCACTGATACAACTTTATCACCTATGGTTTTTGTACTTCTGCTTGCCCTTCCTCCCCAAACCTATGGTATTTATATCCTTCGTGCATGCCAAGTTGTACTTTTCTCCATTGTAAGTAACTTCCATACCCATTTGTCATAAGCCATCTCAACATGAACCTTTTATCCCAGTATAAACTTGTCAAATATTAGGAGCATTGCTCTAAACTGATCTTGTTAAACAATTCACTCCTTCTACGCATCCAAGATTGAAGGGATGGAGTTCTGAATTTGCACATAAGAGGTTGCAGGGAGGGAGAATATAAAGTGGCTGCAATTCATCTAGACAGTTGGCTGTCAGCATGTTTTCATGCAGAACATGGGGCCCATGTTCTAAATCGGAGCAGAAACAAGAGTGGATTGTCTGCCCTGCCGTGCGTGGGGTAGTGCTGCACAAAATCCCTGGACTTGTGCCTCTGGTGTCCGTACAAGGTCAAGATCCAGCCTTCCTTTAGATCAGTGACTGCCAGAGTGGTGCCATCAAAAGTCATCTGTTCATCGCACTAATAGCTGCAGACGCAGACCTCCCATGACCTGTCCCTTTCACCTGCTCTTCTCTACAGACTTCTTTTCACTACCACTTTTTATCACTGATTTATTTTGGGGGATTTACTTCCAGACATTTTGCTTTGCTCTCTCTGAATGCGATAAGCATTGTATTGGGGAGTGCAAGCTTGCATACAAACTTCTCTAGCCCCTGAGTTGTGTTTAAGTCATAAAAATAACTGTGAGAACAACTTGAAAACCCATTTAATTTGTGTTTTCATTAGATGACTCTTGGTAAGAAAATAATTATATATTTATATCCACGTACACATTCATGCTGCACCATGGCCACTAGCAACCAGATTTTCTATGTTGTATGCAGAAAGGTTCTTGCAGAGGATAGTTCATCCTCTGGCTCTAGTGATAGTTTTTGAGATTCAAGACAAAATTCATCCATAGCAAATTCCAGCCCAGTCTTTTAAGATCCATATCCAAGTGCTAAGCTCCTAAACAATCAAAAGGACTCCTTGGCTTTGACGCCTGATGACTGCAATCAACAGTCTGGGAAAGGAAAACAGAAAATACTTCTGGTGTCAATTGTATGCCAGTGTCAAATAGTTCACCACTAGCAGGAGATAAAAGACTACGAGCTCTGGAATGGACTGCAAGAAGCTCTAGAGGTGATCTGGTTGGCTGCATCCAAAGTGGCCTCGGATAGGCTGCAGTGTATGTGCTGTCTTGCCAGTAGTCCAGAACAGAGTCTTGGTTGGAATGAGACACAGTGATTAATCCATACTGCATGCTTGAGTTTGTTTTTGTTTTTTCCTCTGGTGTGGAAACCAGGTCTCAGTAGTTCTTTGACTGAATAGCTGCAGGTGCTTGGCAAGTTGGATTTGAGCCTTCTGCTGCTGTGTAATGTTCAACTGCTTGGGCCATAGGCTTCAAGCAGCTCTTGGCAGCATGAGCGTACCTGTTACTAAACGCGTGTCTAACTGTGCTTCCTTTGACCGTGACCCATTAGCTGCACCATTACAGGCTTCATTTGCAAAACTCACTGGGGTTTTTGGCAAAGTAGAAATACAGTCATTTCTAATATAAATAATTATTGAAACAGAGTCTGCCAAGATAAACATTACTCTGCATGTGTGAATCTTCCACTACTTAGATATGTGATAACTACGTTGTTGCAAATGCTACTCTTAAAAACTCATTACTAAGAAGAAAGGGGTATTGTGAGAGCCCGAGTTGCATATAACTGAGATCTGGATGTAATGTACTGTGAGAGTTAGGAGACATGGCTTCTGTTTCTTTGTCCTACAGTATCCTTGTGTTGCTTGCTCAGCCACTCGCCTGTGGCACCTCTTCTGTCACATGGTGATGGTCCCCCTCAGAAAAATTCTTTACTCACTTTGACATCCCAGGTCAAGCAAAGAGAGGAGTGTACACAGTCCATAGCAAAGTAAGATGTGAAACATATCAGTTTGTGTTTGACTGCTTAATATATCGTGAGGTATGTTTACGTTTTGTTAGGTAGAGAAAAACAGCTTCTGAACCCATTAACTGAAATTGAGTCTATCAAAATAGCAGTATACTGTTGAGGTGAAATTTCCAGCTAATTGCTCTGCTGCCTACAACGTGTATGTGGGTTGCTTTAACTCGCACAAAAATCCTGTTGTGTGCATGTGAAGGTAGTCTTCACTCGTGCTGCGTGCTCATCAGTCAGGTCTGTAGAGGGAAACACTGTATTTTTCTGCAGAAAAGCAGTAGACTGGTGTCAGCACAGGTTCCTTCCAGTGTGTCACATAGCACAGCTAGGTGTTCTGTCAGCATGGCTAAGGATGAGCCTGTGTACTTTGCTGAGACAACCGGAAGGTTCTAGCTTGGGAGGTGTTTTTGTTGTTGTTGCTGAAGCTCTTAAAATAACTGAAGAGCAATCTGAAAATCCTGCTGTGAATGTAGAGTGATGCTTGCTTAGTTTGTGAGTACTGCAGGCAGCTGGCCCGGGCCTGAGTGGTGGTACATTAAGCTCTCAAGCATGATAATGCCTGCAGGGTGTTGCAAACTGGAGGATGTCCTTCAGCTCTGCTTGCTATTCACAGAGATAGGAAACTTTTCTTTCTAAAGTTCTCATCAAAAACAACACAGAGTTAGAAATTAAAAGTGTACCCTCAGCAAGTTCACTGATGATACAAAATTCGGTGGGGGGATGGCCAACACCCTGTTAGGCTGTGCTGCCATCCAATGAGATTGATTGGGACAGGCTGGAGAGCTGAGTAAAGCAAACCTCATGAAGTTCAATAAGGACAAGTGCAGGGTCCTGGGGAGGAATAACAGCAGGCACCACTACAGGTTGGGTGTTGCCCTGTTGGAGAGCAGCTCCACGGGGAAAGACTTTTGGAGTCCCAGGGGACAGCAAGTTCACCATAGGACAGCAATGTGCTTTTAAGGCCAAGAGAGCAAATGGTATCCTGGGGTGCACCAAGAAAAGTGTATCCAGCGGGTCTAGGGAGGTTCTTCTCCCCCTCTACTCTGTCCTAGTGAGACCACACCTGGAATATTGTGTCCAGTTTTGGACTCCCCAGTTCAAGAGAGACAGGGACTGCAGAGAACAACGAGGATGATTAGGGGACTTGACCATCTCCCCTATGAAGAGAGACTGAGACACCTGGGGATGTTTAGTCTGGAAAAGACTGAGAAGGGGTCTGATCAATGTGTACAAATATCTGAGGGGTGGGTGTCAAGTTGATGGGGCCAATCTCTTTTCAGTCGTGCACAGTACTAAGTTTCTCCTCAGCATGAGGAGAAAATCCTTTACAGTGAGGGTGACAGAGTACTGGAACAGGCTACCCAGAGAGGTTGTGGAGTCTTCTTCTCTGGAGGCTTTAGAGAACTGCCTGTATGCATTCCTGTGCAGACTACCCTAGGTGATCCTGCTTTTGGTGAGGGGGGTTGGACTCAATGATCTCTGGAGGTCCCTTCCAACCTCTAACATTCTGTGATTCCTAGATCTGTGAAAGCACTCAGAAGACTGTCCCACACAAGTCCAAAGGAACAAGGTATGCCTCGTGTCTGTGCCCAGGTTTGTGTATAGGGAGGCAAGATGAGTGTCTGGGGAGAGACTTTTATCAGAATACACCCACCTGTAAATTCCACCAACAACATTATGTGCATCAGGTAAAAGGGAGAGCAGCTGCAGACTCTCTCCATCATCCTCTTGGCCAGTGCAGCCTGACTTATCCCATGGCAGTGGGTGCATGTGGTGTTTAGCCCCAAACCTTCTCACGGAAGCAGGGAAGTCATTTGGGTTTCTCAGTATTTTTAATTCCCTGTTGAACAAAAAGAAAAAGGAGCATTCCTCTATTTTGCCCTGTTCCTTGTCCTAGTCCTCTGCAGACTCATTATATATCTGTACTGTCTTGCTTTCAGAGAGTTTGCTGTGGCTCTATAGCCTAACAATCTTTGGGTTTCTGCACTTGCTCTGCTGTTGCTATGCAACCAGCCACCACCAGCAAATTGTGTGACCCTTTCTTTGGATGCTATTAATAAGGAGGAATTAGTGTCAGCTGTAGTTGGTGATGTGTCTGTTTATACCCAGCCTCCTCCTCCTTGCCTGCCTCTTGCCTCTGGTATTGCTTGAGGTGAGTTATTGTATTTTGTTTGGTATTGGGTAGCAAATAAGAATTGAATATTGACAGAAACAGAATACAAGTGCCATGAGGTTATTTTCACTGAAAATATGAAAACACAGTCAGAAAAGATGAGATTGACCAAAGGTTTCTGTGACAAGCTCTCATACACAACTGAAAGTTAGAAGGCCACACTAAAACAACAACTACAAAGAAAACAACAACAACAACAAAAACCCCCGCCAAACAAACACCCAAACCAAACAAAGAAAAAACCCAGGAAAAAAAACCAAACAACCCAAAACCCCAAACCAACCCTCAAACCAATTTGCAGGAAGCTTTATGGGCAATTCAGACACTTGTGAAATCTAACTGGGGTTTTGTGGCTCCTAAGAAAGCCTTTCTAGGGAAAGGATAAACTCTGACCATCCTTTGGGTAATAGAACAGTCCTCAAGGTGGATTTTCAGAGGCAGAAGTAGCACTTAGGTAGTTGATTTCTGTCAGTTTAGTACCTGATGGCAGTACCTGCCTTTGAAAAGTCTCTTTCATAACAGAGGAACTTATTTTTCTGATTTCCTGTTTTCCAACCTTGAACAGTGTTGTTGGAAAGCAATGGTTGGAATTGTAGTTCCCTCTCCCCTTCTCAGCACTGCCACACTTCTCCTTAAGCAAAGCATTTGGGGTAGCATTTCCAAGTGGGCTCTGCCTTGAGTCATCTGTTTTCAGGCCATCCTCAATATCCCTTGCAGTTCTAGGGGTGTGATTTGCATTCTTGAGTATCACTAAGGGGTTTTGGTAAGGAGCATTCTTAATATATTTGATCAGTGCATTGTTTTCTGTTGACATACCATGTGAAGGAGAATAGAAAGAAAGCAAAATATATAAACTATATTATCCTGGAGATAAACCAGAATAAATTGATAACTCTGTCTTTTAATATATTTTCAAGGTCTCTACTAATAAGTTAGTTGCAGCCATGGTACCATCATGGTGCATTGTCCTTATCTTGCACGTGTATGTGCATTACATGCCTGGGGATTTGTATGTGATGAGAAACATATGTTGCAAAGATGCTTTCAGATCTATTAATTACTTTATTCTGGTTTTGTGTAATTATACCCACAAACATGAGATGTGTTGTAAAAATATAACTCAAGTTTTAGTGGATTCCAGGAAAAAAATCTTGGAATAAGTATAATTGGAAATTTGTATTAATGTTGAATATGTGTAGTCCAAATAACATTTGAATTTAGATATTTTACTCAAATGTAGTAAGCAAGGCATACTTCAGAACTAATTAAGTCTGACACATTGGAAAGATTCATAGAACTGTTCTGTATTTTTGATACTATGTTGTTTGGAGATCAACCAACTGGAAATGAGATACGTTTGGCACATACAATGAAGATGTGTGCATTATGCTTTGAATGGCCCTGAAGTGTGTTAGCATTTTATTTAGAATACTAAGAAAGTGAAGCTCATGTAATTTTGCTTTTTGTACAGATTTTTTGGGTCTCTGAGAAGCCTGGCTTTAATCTGTCACAGGATGACATTTATATTGTTGTTACTGCTTAACCAGTTGGGTAAAACCTTGGCTTTTGAAAGTCAAAACCTTTAACTCTCTAGAGCAGAAAGGCTCCTTATATACAAAAATCATCCTGTTACATCAGTAGAGTTATTTCTAAAAATAACCTTTTGTAAGAATGGACTTCTTTTTGATACTGTGCTTTAAATATATTTATGTATGGCTTCAGTCCTCTTGAAACTACTCATTCCATTTGTTCAAGGGTAAAGATCTAGTGTTTTAATCTGTCTTTTTTCTTGTCCTATATTATCACATTCTGGAGCCCCTATTACAAGAAGTATGTGGACATGCTGGAGTGTGTCCAGAGAAGGGCCATGAGGATGATCAGAGGGCTGGAGCACCTCTCCTATGAGGACGGACTGAAAGAGTTGGATCTGTTCAGTCTAGAGAAGATGAGGCTCCAAAGTGACCTCATTGTAGCCTTCCAGTATCTGAAGGGAGCCTACAAAAAAGCTGGGGAGGGACATTTTAGGCTATTGGGTAGTGACAAGACTTGGAGGAATGGAACAAAGCTGGAGGTGGGTAGATTCAGACTGGATGTGAGGAGGGAGTTGTTCAGCATGAGAGTGGTGAGAGCCTGGACTGGGTTGCCCAGGGAGGTGGTTGAGGCCCATCCCTGGAGGTGTTTAAGGACAGGCTGAATGAGGCTCTAGCCAGCCTGATCTAGAGTAGGGTGTCTCTGCCCATGTCAGGGGGGTTGGAACTGGATGATCCCTGTGGTCTTCCAACCCTGACTGATTATATGGTTCTATGATCATATTTTAGGGGACAGACTAAAGGAGTAATTATATCATAACTGTAAATGATGCAGAATGCTGCAGTGCATTTAATAACTATGTGTTTCGTTCTAATCTTCTTGCTACATAATCTTCACTGTCAGTCAGTTCATTGTTTTTTTCATACCCACTTTGTGTTGCACAATAAAACTACTATTTATGTGAGGAGCTCACAGGATTACTGGCATCAGAAACAAACTGATGAGAAGAATGATTGGGCAGTCAATCACACTTGATTTTCCTGATCCATTTCTGGTCCTTCAAGGGCCAACAAGCAGCTGAAAGTGCCCTGGGTCCTGCAAAATCCAGCTTGTTAGTGATGGCTCATACCAGAGCAGCAGTTTTAAGCTGTGATAGTCTCCATTCTGAAGGGTCAGGAATTTCACATAATATAGCAAGGGTGTGGGAAATGTCTGCCTCAGGAAAAATAGGGTGTGCCTTGTGTTCTATGAAGCCATCCATAGTTTTGTTTTTGTAAATTATTTACCTCTTTACTTCACACTCGGTTAATGTCTTTCCATGCACTGTTGGTTTGTTTTACAGAAGTCACTGTACCTAAGGATTTGTGAAACTTCAATCACTTGGTTAAGAGGGTAGGCAGCCAATTTTCCAATTTCCTTCTGATGCCATACAAAACATATGGAAGTAAATAGAAGACCACCACAAGGTGATCAGAGGTTCGACTTCTTATTTTCCAAAAATGAGATAGGTATCCCTAACTGAAAGGCAGATGAAGCAATTGAGCTGTTATCACTTTTCTAATATTTTGTGTCAAATTTCATGCACACTCGGGAGCTGAACACCCTTGTAATGAGTAAACAAAAAGCTATTTACTGTCTGCCTAATCACTAGGTATTTAAATATATCCCTAGATTCAACACATAAACGAAATTTTGTCCCATTTGTCCTTCAGCCTTCCATGTTTTGCAGCTGATTATCTTCATTGTAAGTCTGCTTCTCTCTCCCTTTCATTTCCTAACAACAAACTTGTGATTAGTCCTTCCATCATCTTTGATGACAAGTGAAGCTAGGTTTTGTCAGAAGAGATAATATTTTAGTAGACAAATGGATATAACTGGAAAAAACCTGCAGACAAGCTAGCAAAAGCTGATCAAACTGTATCTACTGATTGAATAAAAGATAGGATCTCTCCCTATATACGATGCTTTGCTTCACCCCTCCACCCTGCCAGCATTAACTTCTGAATCCAATGGCAAAACTTTCTCTTGACTCTCCCCTGGAGAATCTGATTCATTACAAAAGAATAATTCTAGTTTATAGTTTGCAATACCAGATGGGCTACTGTGATGCTTTACCCTGCCTTCCTGTTTGACACACAGCATCAGGCTTCTTCCTGTTTGAAATACAGTGTCTTTTAGAAGAAAACATCTGATTTCGATTTAAAGAATTCCAAAGAGGGAAACTTCGCTGTAATGCCTTGCTGTGTTGGTTACTCTGGTGGTTAATTACTCTTACTGTTAAAAATGTCTTTTATAGCTTGAATTTGTCTATATTGAGCTCCCAACTGCTGGATTTCATTACAGTCTTGTTTTTGAGCCTATGTTCATACTTAAACATATAGACTCTCAGCCTTCACACCCTCCCTTTGCTAATCTTAAAAGGGCCAAGTTTTTCCACTGGAACTCTTTTATTTAGGTCCTTCTTCAGTCTCAAAGCTCTTTTCTGAATTTTCTTCAGTTTACCAATCTACTCCTTGAATTCTGGAGAGCAGGAACAGATGCAGTTTTCGACGTGGGTTTACATGACTGCAGAACACCAATCACTTAGTAGCTTATTTCTTTGTTCCTTGTTTTTGCTTTTGTGTGCATAGTGTTGGGCTGTATTTAAAGTGGACTAAAATCTTCTTTTTGATAGGCAGAAATACCCACCCAATGCCTCAGTCACATTATTTCTTCTGGCCATTTAAGACCAGACAGGAAATAGCAAGGTCTGAAAATGATACCAAAGTCAAAATTTTCATGATTAATTCCCCTTCCCTGCCTAATCTCTCACATTCATCAGCAAGGTGGATAAATCAATGCTGATTCAAGGGAGAAGGTATGCTTGCTATATAAGCAGGTGCAGAAATTAATAACCTACTGAATTTTGTAAAAATCAACCTGATATCCTGACATATTCAACCATATCTCTGAGTATGATGTAATCATGTAAATATGCAAACCCAGAACCATCCCTGGGGTATTTTGGGGTGCCTTTTTTTTTTTTTTTTTTTTTGGTTGGGATTTAGGGAATCTTTCCTTTGGTTGGATTTTTTTAATCTGTAATTATTTTTTTTTTCTCTATTTCTCTAGCAGTCTACCAGTAAAAAACATAGCAGGACCTAGCAGAAGCTGCCTTCCCCTTTTCCTGTGAAGGACTTAGAGGGTATGTTGACTGGAGCCTCTCTGAAGAAAAATTGTAAATAGCACTTTCTGCACCCAAAATAGATTTGGTTATTCCTTGTAAATTTAGGGCAAATTTTGTAAAACTTCCTCACTAGGACTAGTCTGATTTTGTTGAACAGGAGTTTTCATTTGAGCACAGATTACCTATGTAAACAAATGTTTCAGAGACAGCATATGCTTTAGGGCTGGACTAAATGACCCCTGCAGCACTAGTCTAAAGAAGCCATAAACCAGAAGGGAAAGACAAAAAGAGCTTAGACTTATTTTCAAGCCAGCTTCCTGGTATTTGGAGGCATGACATTTTTAGATGCTTAGATGAGTGTTACTGAATGGGGGCCTCCTTAGTGCTGGCCCTGCAGGTGGGCTGGCTGAGGAATCAGACAGGAGTGCAAAAGCCAGCTACCCCACTGCTGATGGGCTTAGGAGGCAGGTTTTAGTCTGCAGCTTCAGGATATTCATGTGGAGACATGGCTGAAGCCAAACAAAACTCTCTCCAAAACTGTTATCTCAGTATACTTGAGGTTCAGGAGTTCAGGACTGCAGCAGAGGTGCCCAGGGTTATGAAGATGGTTTGGACATCCCTTGTCTGGTGGTGGAGTCAGTTGTCCATTGTTGAGGGTTTGAAAAGGTGCGTTTGGTGGTAGTACCAGATCCAGGATGTCTGGATGCTTTATCCAGATCCTTGAGTTGCAGCAGAGAAGTGTTGTGCAGTGCCAGCTGCTGAGCACTGTGTCCTGCTGAACTGCCTGTGAGTATGGCTGAAAAAACTGCTGTTTTCTTGCAGGCTTGGTAGCCTGCCAGCCACTTTAACAGTCTGTGCAACTTTCCTTTTGCTAACACTGGTTAACTCCAATCCCCTCTCTCCCTAAGCATTTAGTGCAAATCCTTCCCTGGCATCAGTGGGACCAGAGCCTCAGTGGTCATAGCAGCAGGCAACTTTGAGACCTAAGGGCAAGGAATCTGTCTTTGTATCGAGCACATCAGTGAGAGAGAGGGCAAGACGATCTTGTAGGAAAGATAAATTCACCAACAACTCTGCCTCTCTCACCCCTGTTCAAGGGGAATCCTTGTGGACAAGTTAACTATGAGCCAACAACGTGCCCTTGTGGCTAAGAAAGCTGATAGTATCTTCAGGTGCCTTAAGAAAAGTGTGGTCAACAGGTCAAAGGAGGTTTTCCTTCCCCTCTGCTCTGCCATAATGAGGCCGCATCTATAATATTGTGCTCTGGTCAGGACTCCTTGGTTCAAGAGAGACAACAAAATACTGGCGGGAGTCCATCAGAGAACTATGAAGGTGATTAGGTGACCGGGATATCTATTACAAGGAAGGACCAGTTCTATTTAGCCCTGAAGAAGAGAAGACAGGAGATCTTCTCAATGCTTATCAATATCTAAAGGGCAGGTGCAAGAGAATGAGTCCAGTCTCTTTTCAGTGGTGCCCAGTGATGGGACAGGGATTGATGGGCACAAACTGGAACACAGTTCCATCTCAGTGTAAGGAAAAGCAAATTTACTTTGAGAGTGACAGAGCAGTGGAATAGGCTGCCTAGGGAAGTTGCAGAGCCTCCTCGTTGCAGAGCCTCCTCCCCTGGAGATACTCAGAATCTGCCCAAACATGATGCTGTGCAACCTTCTTTAAGTGAACCTGCTTTGGCAGGTGTTTTGGGCTACATCTCGAGAGGTCCCTTCCAACCCGTACCATTTTGTGATTCTACTTGAAAATTAGAGATGTGGATAAATGGTCTGAACCATGAGTTTTCCCAGAGCTCCTACTGTTTTGTGCTCTTTGAATCAAGCTGATAGCATACTTGGACTTGTTGATAATACTTTTAAGACTGAAAAATAAGCAAGAAAACAATAACCTGGGGAGAACCAGGTAATACATGGGAGCAGATATCCCCCTGAGTATGCAGCAGGCGTAGTTCAGATAAGCTGATTTTGGCCAAGTTCCCTGAGAGGCAGTTGGGAGTGGCTTTTGGGGGAGCTGCTGCTTGCTGCCATGGCTTTGAGGGGATGTGAGAGTGATGTGTAACTGTGTAGAAAAGAAACCGTGTGACATTGAGAGATTCAGATGAGGACTAAAACAAAGGTAGGCTGCAAATGAACTTTGGAAGGGAGGCTTTTCACAGTGCATCCTCAAATTTTTGAAAGGAAAAACAAAACCAGCATGGAAGAGCAAAAGAAAGAAGTTCATAGCGCAGGAGACTTTGAGGCCTTTGACACTGTCCCGCACCGCATCCTGGTCTCCAAGCTGGTGACACATGGGTTTGATGGGTGGACCACTAAACGGATAAAGAACTGACTTGATGGCCGCACCCAGAGAGTGACTGTCAACAGGTCCATGTCCAAGTGGAGAGCAGTGACGAGTGGAGTCTCTCAGGGATTAGTTCTGGGACCAGTCTTGTTCAACGTCTTTGTTGGTGACATGGATAGAGACATTGAGTGCACCCTCAGCAAGTTTGCTGATGACACCAAGCTGTGTGGTGCAGCAGAAGCACTGGAGGGAGAGGATGCCATCCAGAGGGCCTTGGACAGGCTGGAGAGGTGGCCACAAGCCAACCTCATGAGNAGAAGGATGTGGACATGCTGGAGTGTGTCCAGAGAAGGGCCACAAGGATTCTCAGAGGGCTGGAGCACCTCTCCTGTGGGGACAGACTGAAAGAGTTGGAGCTGTTCAGTCTGGAGAAGAGGAGGCTCCGAGGTGACCTTATTGTGGCCTTTCAGTGTCTGAAGTGGGCCTACAAAAAAGATGGGGAGGGATTTTTCAGGATATCAGGTAGTGAGAAGACTAGGGGCAATGGAGCAAAGCTGGAGATGGGTAGGTTCACGCTGGACATGAGGAGGAAGTTGTTCAGCATGAGAGTGGTGAGAGCCTGGATTGGGTTGCCCAGGGAGGTGGTTGAGGCCTTGTCCCTGCAGGTGTTTTAAGGCCAGGCTGAATGAGGTTCTGGCCAGCCTGATCTAGGGTAGGGTGTCCCAGCTCATGGCAGGGGCATTGGGGAACTAGATGATCCTTGTGGTCCCTTCCAACCCTGACTGATTCTATGATTCTGTGAAATAATTGTACAATATCATGTGTGAGTTGCACTGTCGAGACAGAGGTTCCTGAGAAGATAATGCAGTCCCTGCAATACTGTATTTGTTTCCAGGCATTGGTTCCTGCAATGATTCTGATGCTGCGAATTAGTGACTACCAGATTGGACCGGTGAAATGGCATAGCTTGGACTCCAGCTGCCTGAGGAATTTCCTCTTCTTCTCTAAGTGCTATCTTGACAGCTGAGACCAGCCAGAGAGCTTTTGCTGACACACCCTGAATCTGAACATCTGGAGAGTGTAAGCTTTGCTTTCCTTATGAAACATCCTCAACTCAGGAATTTATTTCTCCCAGTGGCCCAGCAGAGCTGACATCCATTGACCTTCAGGGCACAATGTAAGGCCCATCTGTTTTTTCAAAGTTTTTGCCTGAGGGTCTGGCAAGGAAGACTCATGGTTAACTTGTCCTGTGGGAGCACATGCAAGATGAACAGTGACCAGCCTGGTATGTATCTGCCTTTTTTTTTTTAAGCAATGTATATGTGTTCATACTTTTACAGCAAAATTAAACAATCATTTTACCCTACAGGCATTTTAGAACAAATTTATTGAAATAAACAAACCTCTCAGATTTTGGTAACTGTGCTCTGAAGGTTTTTCATGCTTGAGTGATAAAGTTTTGTCTCCCATGCCAGCTGTTCTTGATCTTACAAAGAAGGTATACCACAGCTTCCCCCATGACAACAGACTGGCACATACTATACACTCCTGATTAAGCCAACACTGAATCATTAAACAGAAAAGGCCTTTATCAACACTATAAGAATTACAAGGTAACAAAGAAACAGATTTCTTTTTTTCCTCTTTTTTTCCCTCCCTTTTTTCCCCCAATTCACTTCAATTAGTCCTTCTTTAAAGAATGCAAAGGAAAGAAACTGCAAGTGTGGCACCAGGCTGAGACACCTGTTCACTGAAATATCTATGGGCTGAAGAGAGAGTAGTAAACAGGTACTAATTAACTCTTGGAGGCTTTTGCCATAGATATAAAGCCTGGTGGGAATCAGAAAATATTTTTAAAAAACTGTTAGAAAGTTCCCCAGATCACAAAGGGATCATACTGTGTTCCAACCAAAAAGTTCTGACTCTGCATTATCATCTGTTTCCATTTGAAATCAGATGTGTTCCTCCGAGTCATGCCTCTGTTTACCTGTGCTCAGCATGGCTGCCTGCTTCCTCCGCAGCAACATCGCATCCTTCCTTATGTTGTTTCTGCTTCCACTACTCATCCTCTGCACCTGCTTCAGCTTTTCAGTGTTTGCAAAGCTCTAGAAGCAAGGATCAAAAGTCCTCTCTCTGCCTGCTTGCTAGCACATGCTGTTCTATTAGATCTCATGGATCTCATAAATAAACAAACTAGGAGTTCATTGCATCTCATTTTTTCTCACTTGCAGACTGCTGTGCTACTTCTTTCTTTCTGCAAGTTAAGCATAATCACACACAGATTTTTATGCTAATTGTGAATGTTTAGAGGTTTCAGATACTGACTTGTATTTAGGTAAGATCATACAAACAGGATTCATAATTTAAAATGTAATTTATTCTCAATTTAATATCACTTGGGAAATGTTTCAGAGCAAGGCCAGGTCCTGAATACGTGCCATTCGCCTGTAAAAAATCATCCACTTCATACTTGGCTTTCCCAGCTTTGAATTTTTGATGTGGTTTCAATAGTTAGGGAAATTGTGTACAGAGACATGACTGCAGCAAGTTAACCATGATTTGCAAATGAGATTTGCCGTGATCATGTAGTAAGTCTATATACAAAAGAAGACACTTGGAAAAATTAATGCTTTCAGCTGCAAAGTAGCAAGCTGAATTCTTTTATGCTTAGTACAGGACTGCACTAATTTCAAAATGTTTAACCTGACTAAATGTATGAGGGTTCCAAAATTCCAATTAACACTAATTATACTAACAAGATTTGTATTTAGCGGTTTTGTGATGAGATTTGCACGCAACAGTCAGAATGACAGCTGGCTTGACTTTTTTTATTGTTTTCCTTTGCCACACCTTGCAATTGGGAAGATGAATCACTCCTTTTACATATTTTGTGGGTGAAGAATTCCCTATGTTAACAGCTATGGGAACCTGTTTATTGACAGTATGAAGGGCACTTGTTACTCTGCATCTGTTAAGCACCAAGGAAGCCTAGGCCCAAGGTGAGATGTGCAGACCTGCTATATGTAATGTCCAAGTAACTCAAGCTAAAGCCAGCTTGTGCTTGAACTGTGAGCAGCTTGAACTGTTGAGGTTTTGCAGAGCAGATGGATGCTCTTTCACCCCTCTCCAAAGGAGTACAAGAAAACACTCCACACAGGATTGGAAAGAATTGGAAATTTTAATGGAAGTACTATTCACAACTACATAAACCAATACAAACCCATGCAAAATACACAAAATTAATATTCAGTTTTCCATCTTGGGCTTTACTAAGGTCTCATTAGGCAAACATTACCCAAAAATAAACCCCTCCTTCTCCAACCAGGCCATAAACACCTCCCCTCCCCAGGCCTGAATGACACAGTAAAGGTTAGTTCTACCAAGGCTGATCCAGACCACAAACCTCTCCCACAAGAGATAAAGTCTGTCTGGGAGCAGGGAGAGGAAGAAAAGAGCAGAACAGACAGAAAAGATTGTTTGTATAGGGGAAATGCAAAAATGGTGGGATGAAATAACAAAAGATTACATTTTCTGGTGTCCACCTCCTGGCTCATCTAGTGCCTTGAGGACTGTATGTGATGATTAGGACATTCCAGTTTTAAAACCTGTAACACAGATGTTCAACCAAGTGTCACCAGCTGTGGCCTCTGTGTCCACTACTGTGGTACATGTCTGCACAGTACCTCTGGCATACTTAAAGGAACTCAGGTTGTCAGATCAGAAGCAGAACACAGCTGACTTAGTCCCTGCATGCATCTGGCTGATGAGGGCAGAGACCTTGCTGCTCTTGTCCTTGGACAGGAAGTTTGCAGCAGGGCTACAGCAGAGCTAGCAAAGGCAGTGAGCAGTTTGACCTTCAGCACTTCAGATTCTGTCCTTAAGTAGGCACCCTCCTGTAGCCCATATATATAGAGAGTAGGTATCAGTGACAGTTTTGTGATAGTGTAATGTGTACTTTTACTGCTGTCAAACTGTTTTCCAACAATTCATTCAGTCATTGAAAAAAAACATTTCAGGCTTAAACAGAACACAGAAATCTCAGTTGAGGAGTGAATCACTGGGTTGTTCACATTTTAGAATGGATGTAAACAAGATGTTTGAAACATTCCTCACAAGAAAGCATTTAAACACCTGACTCTCTTCAACTGAAAAGGCAGGGATTGCTTTAGGTGCAAGTACACCCCAAACAAGGGCTGGTGGTGCTCAGACTGCAGCAACAGTAGGAAATCCATCAGTCCTGTATTATACTCTGTGGTATTGGAATACTGATTTACTGCCAGGTAAAAGAAGAAGAGCTACAATCTTATGGTTGGGGGTCATTCTGTATTTCCATTGTGGGAGGTTACTTGCTTGAATGTTGTCTGGCATGACATTGGCAGAATTGTTTAGACTTGCATCAGACCCATCTCAAATGCAAGCCTTTCTTTCAGATACACACTTATCTTCATTCCCATTATGCATTTAAATCACCCTTGGAACACAATAACATTGTCCCTGTGCCATAGAGTGGCCCGGGAAGTCCACTATAGGGATTTTGTCAGCATTTGTAATACTTCATATGTTTTTCTGCATGATACACCAATCCCAGAGGTGCATAAAAATCTGGTTTTCTTCTTGTCATCCATCACTGGTATCTAAAAGCTTTTGAAGGTGCACAGGTATTTCACAGGCATAATTATACAATACTCTTGTGTTCTCTTTTATGTAAATGGAATTGAAATTCAAGATCCTACATTTTATGACACCGTGCACTTCAAGGAAGGTTTCACAGCAGTTTAATTTCAGTTCAGAATTTTAATTTCTTAATTAATGAAGTAAGATGGCAAAGAGTAACAACATCAATATAGCGTCTCCTTTCTGTTTGCTTTGATATTAAATTCAGTTTGGTTTATGATAACTCTGAGTCATCACACCCTCTCCGTTTTGAACTATGTTACAGAAGGCACAGGACAGAGCAAACTGAAGATTTTGATGGGAGCATGAGAGAAGTAGAGCTTTTGAAACTCAGACAGTGACATTACACCATTGCTAACATATTTCTGTAAAGGCCAGCAAATTCTTTCAATGCTTACTTATGTACTTTCCAATACACATATATTCTAGATATTTTTGAGGATTGTATTTGTTCAACATTTTTCAAATACAAGCTTTAAGCTTATGAAAGTTTAACTGTAGATGTCTTCTTTCTGCAACCGTTGAAAATTGAAGTGCATTAATTTTCTATACCACTGTCACTGTCAGCTGAATGATATCTGCACTAGCCATATGTAGGCACATAAGTCATAACATCATTGTCCTGCTGAAAGAGTTTTCTTCACTACTACTCATGTAGCAGTGTAGGGGAGAAAGGACATTTTTTTCTGAACTAGGTACATCATCTGTTATTTTGGAACTGCAAGTGAATTTAGGTTCTTACGAGTCTGAACTCAGGCAGGAATTTAATCACTGTAAGAAAATAGGTCTTATAAATTCTTTAAGAGCAGATACAAATACATTCTCACTTAAAAAAAAAACAACAAACCAAAAACCAACAAACACACATCTGGTTGAAATTAATATCCCTGTAATATCTCAAATCCAAATACTGCATTCTAGATCAGACTCAATGTGGCCCTAGGCAGCCTGACCTAGTTGAAGGTGTCCCGACTCACTGCAGGGGGGTTGGACAAGATGACCTATGAGGGTCTCTTCCAGCCCAGTGCAATCTGTGAATCTGAAATTTCCATGTTCTTTCACTGAAGGACCCCAGATCTCTTCAGAAGAATAAGTGAAAGCAATTAACATGAATTGCATATGCAACTGAGCTCTAAAGAGAATTCAAGCGTCCCAGGCAACAGCCCTATCCTTCCTCAAAAAGTGCTTGGAAAGCTGCTGCCAAACAGCTGTGTCAGAAGAGAGAATAGCATAGTACAGTGAAGCACCTTGCTTATGGGTTCTCAGGCTCACAATCGTTTCCTTTCGCAATGTCATCCACATCCTCCTCAGACATGGTACTGTAGCTTGGAGACTTGGATTTAGCATTTTGACCCCTCGAAAGATTCAGCCAAGGTAGACATTAGGAGCTGGGCTCAGGAGCCCCAGTGGTCTACATGGCTGTAAAGCTACCAGTCTAAAAGCTGGTGATAGGTTTTATTACAATATTTCAAAATGCTGAAGTCGGCAAAGGATAATACTGTCAGGGAAACTCTGGATTTCTTTGCTTTCATGGGTTTAAATCAAGCTCTACATTATTTTTAGTAGCTTGTTATTGCGGCTTTTGCAACCTGAAAACAGACTACTGCCTTTTAATTCATTAGTAATTTCAACAGTTAATCAGAAAATGTCATTACCTAAAAAGACTGAAGCTCAAAATAAAGCACAGTGGAGTTAAATTTAAATTAAAGCATGGACAGAAATGAATGCAGCCTTTGATCCCTTTTCCATCCAGACTGCACCCTGATGGGCACAGCTGGACAGGATAGAAATTGTGAGAAGGCAGCAGTCTCGCCTGTTTAAAAGGATACTGTCAATTCATTAAGTCCTCAGTCAATTACAAAAAAATATTCACTGGGTTCTTTGGGAACTCTCCTAATGTTTGCTGCAATGCCATTTCTTGACAGTTTTCTTTCTACAAGATGCTGATTTTCAGGTGTTTGACTGAAAAACATACCATCATAGTGGCCAAAAGCATGTTTCTGCTAGCTGAGTGGGAGCTGTGAGCCTTTGTCTGTCTGAAAGTGTATTCCATTGGGTAAGGGAAGGAAGGGTCCAGTTTGTTTAGCAGTGGGTGAGGTTCCTCCTTTCCTCAGGTGGCACTAGCAGGGAAGCAAACAAGGCACATGGTCTTAGCTCACCTCTCCTATGCCAGGTAAGGATTTACTGACACTGATGTGCTCCCTTTTCGGGCATCCATATTTACAGATGCTGAGGCCAGCATGGGCTGTCTGAGATGACCTATGTAGACTGGGCTTTAAAGGAGGATGTGGGTCTGTGTACACTGAGCATCTCTTGCTGTGTAGCACGTATTGCCATTTAAACTATGAGCTGGCCTCCTGCTGTTACTGAGCACGTGCTTTACCTTACAGCTCTTCCTGCCCAAGTGCACGCTACCACTGTTGAGAAGGGCTACGCCTTTCCTCTGCGTTCCATGTAAGGATTAGCCAGAAGCGGCATCCAGGCATGTTTTCCAGCATTCTCTTGGGCAGACCTATTTCCTATTTCCTTGTTTCAGTTCCCTGCAGAAGACACACTTGGGAATTCTTGCATTGTCTGTCTGAGACATGTATTTGGTCCATTACAAGAGCAGCTATCTAACAAATATAGTTGTAAACTCTGTTAGCCTAGTTACATCTTTAAATAATATAAAAAATAACCTCTCCTCAACTGGAAAGTAATATGTACTTTCTATTCCTCCAATTTAACTGTTTGCAGTACTGCCTTTCCCTGCCTTTCCCTTCCCCACAGCAATATTGTTAAAAACTTCACATACATCATGCCAACCAGAGAAGCCTGATACTTAGGCTTACCAGTGAACTATCCTGTCCTGCCACTGTCCTGCCCTGTGCAAGGATTGAGTCGCCTACCTTACAAACTATTAAGGTATGTGACTGGCAGCTTCCCAATTCCAGCTTAAGTTCTCTCCTGGACCAATCACATTTGTTGTGAGCCAGATTTATCAATCCCAGTTGATTCAGGAATGTGAAGGGGGTCTGATAACAGAGGTAATTTGTCTGAGGATGATGTTGCCATGGCACACTGTGGTACAAGGTTGCCTGCAGTGCCTCATTGTACACTTCAACTTACATTTCTCTGGTAGCCAGGTCCGTAGAGCAGTTGTCTTAAACTTTCTGGCATTTTTACAAAGCCTGGATCATCTCATCAACCCTGTTTATAGCACAGCAGCACAAGCATGCTGCCACAACTTTGCACCATGGGGGAGAGCTGGGGCAGACCACTTGCCATTGGGGATGTGTCATGTCAAAGGGCACTCTAGCTACAAGGAGCACAACTTCAGCACAGTTCAGGCGGTGTGTCATGTTCTTGGGTCCCTACACCTTCCTACAGGAGACCAAAGTTCTCCCAGGATAGTGGTAGGTCAGAAAATGTGCAGATTTTTTGTTCAATAACTGTGTAGTATAATATCTGTGAATATATCCAGAGCACAGGATGAGTGTATATTTTAAAACCAAAATACTATTATTGTCTTTGTAGCTTTCCCTTTTCCAGTTTCTGCCTACTGGGACAGTGCTGGATTTCTCTTTTATTCTCAGCAATGGAAACATGCAGTATTTAGCCACGGGGAATAAATTTCGGAAGGGTCACTAAAAGTTTCAGGGAATTCAGAGTGGGATAATGGAAGGTGGCCAGCTGAGCTCCAGAAATATGTAGTGCAAATCTGCTTCCCTAGTTCTCCTTCCCCACATTCTGCCTTGCAGTAAAGGCCTTGAGCCCACACAGCTATCAGCTACCACCTCCATGTAGTGTGGGCATCCACTCCCTCTACCTCTGCTTCTCTCTTCCCAGCAGACACTTACCCCTACAAGGAAAGAGAAGGGGTTTGGCTAAGGACTGCTCCTAACTGTGGGACAAAATGAGCATGACTCCTGACATGACTGGGCCAAAACTGCTGACAAAGAGTGTTTGGTTTGCTGTTCATAGAATCATAGAGTCATCCAGGTTGGAAGAGACCTCCAAGATCATCCAGTCCAACCTAGCACTCAGCCCTAGCCAATCAACTAGACCATGGCACTAAGTGCCTCAGCCAATCTTTTCTTGAACACTTCCACAGGGATAGTGACTCCACCACCTCCCTGGGCAGCCCATTCCAATGGCAAATCACTCTCTCTGTGAAGAACTTCTTCCTAACATCCGACCTATACCTCCCCTGGCACAACTTGAGACTGTGTCCCCTTGTTCTGTTGCTGGTTGCCTGGGAGAAGAGACCGACCCTCACCTGACTATAGCCTCCCTTCAGGTAGTTGTAGACGGCATTGAGGTCACCCCTGAACCTCCTCTTCTCCAGGCTGCACGCCCCCAGCTCCCTCAGCCTCTCCTCACAGGGCTGTGTTCCAGGCCTCTCACCAGCTTTGTCGCCCCCCTGTGGACACATTCCAGTATCTCAACATCTCTCTTGAATTACATGCTGAGTGGAGAGGGCTCATAGTCAGGCTGCATCCTGACCAGCCTCAGCCTTAGGGTCATCGGGAGATGGCAGGGGCTCAGCACTTCTGGCAGTCTGGAGCTCCTCACTTCCAGCCTCCCTGGGCAGCTGCCCAACCTTTACCTAAAGCCATACCTGAGTATGTTTTAATCTGAACTTGGGAAGCCTGGACTGACACAAATGAGACTACAAATTGCTATCTATTATGACTGATGTGGTAAAATGATAACATTGCTCAGCTCTGGCTTAAATATGCAAATCTCTAAAGCAGTGATGTCGAGGAAATGTAGTGTGGAAGTAATACATGGTTCATCAACACCCATGCCAGCCAAAATCCTATTATTGATGCAGCTAGACTACTACAGCAGAAGAGACCAGAAAGGAGTATGATTCTGACAGTGAAGGGATGGAAGCGGAGCCGAGACAGAAGCAAAAGCTAATGGACAACAGCATGGTGAAAATTGGCTTGACGTTTTTAAGGAGTAAAAGAAGGGCTTTAAAAGTGTCAGCAGGATGTGCGCAGGGAGAGCTGTGCCAGCCAGCCCTCTAGTGGGAACAGCAGCTTCACATGGGGCGGGAGTGTGATGGCAGAAAAGCTCTAAGCCGATTTTTATCAGGTACAGCTGCATCTTTCCGGGAGATTTTGCTGACATAGCTCACATCTGCTAGGGTGCCTGTGAGTTCTTTTCATCCCAAGTACTAGCACTACACGTGCAAAACTTGAAACTGTAGATTAATCTTAAAGATAAATTAGGGCTCCTTGAATACTTCCTTGCTGATACCACGCTAAAGATAGGTTTAAAGTTGAAACTGCTCCATGCCGTGAGGCATTTCTGTGAATTGTTTATTAGATCGTTCACAGCTGGCATCACTGACCATCAGAAGCTCAAAGCAGGGCAGCTGTGCCAGCTTTTTCTTATCTCCTATCTCTGCTCTTCCTCTCCGTGAGCCTCCCTTTCGCTAGTGCAACGTCCAGCTAGGTGGAAGGGGGCTGGGCAATGAAAACGGCAATAAGCCCGTCTCTTCTTCCTCTCCTCGGGGTGGGGAGGATTAATAGGAAAATAACAGTTTCCTGGACGTAGCCTGCGGCACATAAGTGCCCAAGTCGCCTCCTTTCTCCTGGTCCACCAGGTCTCTGAGAGCGTTTTGGGGATACGTGGTGAGAAGAGCTGTGCTAGGCTAGAAACCCCTCGCTGCCAAACAGGGGGAGGATGCCGCCAGCAGAGGAGAGCAGAGGGCCGGGAGGCATAAAATGGAGAAGCGGGTGGTGAACAGGGCGAGGTAGGGGGGAGCAGAAGCAAAGCCCGCCGGCGCCGCAGGAGCGACCGGCGGGGCTGTCAGGATCGTGTCGCGGTAGCACGTTTCGCCGACACGAGGATGAGGGCGACACAGGCGTGCTTGGGAAGGAAGGTGGGGAAAAGCAGCACAAAAGATATTCCCGGGCAACAATAAAACAGCCACACGCAGACAGTCACGACGCTGCCCGGGAGCCAGGATCGTTGTTTCAGTGCAGCCCCCGGTTTAGGGTACTGGGATTGGAGGAAAGAGGAGGGGCCATCCGGATTTGAAGACGTTCAGGCTGCCGGGTTCGGGTCGCGTCTGCTCCCGCCGCGTGCGAGCGGCTTAAATTACCGCAAATTCAAACTGAATGAGTCTTCTCCCCCTCCCTCTGCCGGTCCCTCCCTTCCCCGGTCCCCTCCTCCCCGCTCGGCGCGGCAGCCTCACGCCCGCAGCCTCTGCCGGCGCGGGGCAGAGCAGCGGCGGGCGGGCAAGAGGGAGGAGGGGAGTCGCCGGATCCAATGAGGGGCGGCAGCTTGGGGCACCGCGCCGCCGGCTCGCCCAGCCCCAGCCCCCCCTCCATCCCCGCTCCGCCCCCCGGCCCCTTCGCCCCAGCCTGGCCGGCGGCGCTCTCCCTGGAGCAACTTTCTCGCCCGCCCGGTGACCGCCCCGCGGGCCGGGGGCAGACGGCGCGGCAGGGGCAGCGGCAGGGCTAGGACTAGGACTAGGCATGCCGGCGGCGGCGGGCGACGGGCTCCTGAGCGAGCCGCCGGCGGTGGCGGGAAGCGGCGGTGGGGAAGCGCGGAGAGCGGCAGCGGGTGCGGAGTGCAGCTTCCTGGCCGCCTGGCTAAGCGCGGCGGCGGCGGCGCCGCGGGAGCGGCTCCGCGACTTCCAGCACACCAAGCGGGTCGGCAACTATCTGATCGGCAGGAAGCTGGGAGAGGGGTCCTTCGCCAAGGTCCGGGAAGGGCTGCATGTGCTCACCGGAGAGAAGGTACTGCGTCGGGACTGGGGTAGCCGGGCACCCCTAGAGTGGCTGCCGTCACCCCGGGGAGTTGCTGGAGCGGGAGGCGGTGTGGGTTGGCGGTGTGTGAGGTAAACTTGGCGGGTCTTTGCCAGCCGGGGGGATGAGACTCTCCGAGGGAGACACTCCCGAGGGGCGCTGGGCTGGGGGTCGGCATGGGGCCCCCAGCTCATCCGCGACTCTGCCGCACGCCTCGGGCTTTCAGGCGGCAATTCCGCTCCGCGTACGGGGCGTTCTGTGCCTGTAACGCTGCATCCCTTGAAATACTTTGGTTTCCTTGATCTGTCTCTATTATTTCCCTTGTTTATTTAGTTCCTTGGTCTGAAGTGTGTTTTTTAATGATGAGACTTAGATTGCTAACCACCAATCACGGTCACGCAGCCTAGTCGCGACATTTCGGACTGTAGGTACATACAGGTACTTGTTCGTGAAAACGATGGGAGCTGCTGTGCGTGTCTGAGGACGGGATACATTTCGGCGAGTAGTGTGTTGATGTCGCTGCGCGGCAAAAGACACGAAATGTACCCTAGATGTTTGGTTATTTTCCCCAGGGTGCTGATAAAAGTCCGCGGAGGGTCTCAGCTTTTTGTTTATTGTCCAGAACCCCTCAGTGGAGGCTTTTACTCGTCAATCAGGACTTGTCACAACGTTATGAAGAGTGGTAGGGGCTGGGCTGGGTGGTAAACAGAACAAGGATAAGTCAGCGAGAGCTCCCCAAGGAAGAGTTGCTGAAGCTGTCTGCTTTCTGCCTCTGTTTTATCAGGCGCTTAACAGAGGGCTACTTCAAAGCAGGATGCCTGGTTACTGAAAGCTCCTTGGACCAGTAGAGCCAAGTACAGTGTGATTTCCTCCAGCTCCAGCGACGCTGGATGTGTGCTGCTGTTACAGTTGCGTGTTGGTAGCTTGCACTCCTGCAGGCTCTGAGTGTTTTTTATTTTCTTTCTTTTTTTTTTAAATTATGTTTCTTTCATTCCAGTATATATGTCATGGAGTGAAATTTAATGTAGGGCTCTGAATTTCCTAATGAGAAAAATGATCAGGTTAGTGATTATTATCATACAGGAATGCAAAAAAAAAAAAAAGGTGCTCTCTTCTGTTACCAAGCATGTGCTTCTCCTTGGTAACAGATACATCCAATGATCCTCCAGTTGATAAAAAGCACATGCACATGCACACACACGTCCTTCCCACCTCCAGATTTTTGGGTTGCTACATTTATCTCAGTCTGTTAAGAGGGAAAAAAAAAAAAAAAGACCCTCCACATGGACCTCTGTCTCAGATGCCAGGTCTGCTGGCTTGGTTTTATTTTTTCTCTCTCTCTACCCTCTTCTCCCTTATTGTTTTGAATAACATATACTGAGGTAAAGTTACAAGTAGAAACTCTTGGAGAATCACTCCACCTTCCTGCTGAGCCACCGTGTCCTTCGTTGTGGACAGACATGATGATCTCTGAGCTCCTCCTGACCTGATCTTGTACCATGGGATCAAAGGAAGCTCTTGTTGTGTGCTTCAGTAGGTGAAAGATCATTTGCGTCGTTTGAAATTGACTAATCAAAGGTACATCTTCCCAGAAAATCCATCTATTTAATTCCAGGTATTTATGGATAAGCAATTTTAGTTAACAGATAAGTGATAAGACTAATTAATAATTTGCTTAAGGTTAGGTCCTTTCTCAGAGATGTTCCTCCCTCTAAGCAGAGGGGTGAATGCTTTCTATCCCACGCATGGCCCCATATGAGAATTTTACCTCAAGTAGAGAGCTTATGGACACTCAGCTCTTCTGGGCATATTCTTCTGCCGAGCTTTTGCATGGCCTGCAGCCAAAGGCAGCTGAAATGTGCCCAAACTGGCTCTGCCTCACAGCTGCTGCTAGCTCTGCCTACATGGAGCCCACCATGGGTGACTGAGCTCTGCCTGTGATATGAAGAAAAGGAAAAAAACATCTGCTTACCCAGGCTCCTTTCTTCTGCAATGTAAGGCTGTGTTGGAGAGGAGGCTGAGGCTGGCAAGGATGGGAATGGAATTGAGAGCAAAAGCACAAGCAACGTGAGAGTGGGAACCAGTGGCAGCAGCTCGTGGAAGGAGGTTGTGTGAGAAGATGGCATTTTACATAAGAAATAGTTTATCTCTTTAGCAAAATACCTATAGAAGAGCATCCTGGCACATGAAGGACCAGATCCATTGATTAAGATATGTATGTGCCTTCTGAGAAATCTTGGTGAACAGCAAACCAGGTGCTGGAGGGTTAGGTATGATGATGCGAGCATCTGAGTCCAGGTGACACTAATGTTTAGCAAAGACTTCCTCCTTCAGACATCAGGTAGCCAAAGTCCGTCTGGAGTTAATGGAGCTGTCTGAAATATGGCATCAGTAGCTGCATGTCACAGTTACCTTTTGTCATCTATCTCTGCCCACCTCCATCCTTAAACTTACCTTGTGAGAAAGTCCCCCCAAAATGACACCATGCTCTTCCAGGGGCTGGGAGAGAAGGTAGTTCTCCTTTAGGACCTGATGCTGTTCCTCATTCCATTGGGTGACCCAGAAATGGGCTGCATATAGTCTTCCAGTCCACTTACTTGCAGAGGAAAAGTTAATCTGCAGGAGTGTGTACTTAATCTGCTCGCAAGTGGAGTTCAGCGAAGCAAAATACGGAAACAAAGCCATCTCCTGTGGACAGCTCGCTGGATCAGTGTAATTGCTGCATTTTTCTAAGCTGATGTTTTATGAGCCTATTATTCCAGGATTAGTGGCTGCATGTATTTTGAAAGCAACAACAACAAGAAAAAAAAATGGCTGATTTTTGTCTTGTAAACCTGTTGTTGAGCTAAAACATTGCCTAATTTTCAATAACATTGCCATAACAGTCTAAAGTAGGGGTCTTATTAACATCTGGTAGCTCTTTCAACTGAGTCCAGGTCCTTTTGGCCACTGAAATATCTAACGTCAGTAAAGGGGGCCCAAACAGGTTTTGATTTGCAGCAAACTTTAGCAACTTGAGAGGAGTTAATGCGCATTATTGTTTCAGAAAATTGTGTGTTTAGAAATGAAATCTGTGGATTAATGAGTCCCCAGTTAGGCTTGGATCCATTGCGCTGACACAATGCATTGTACAGAATCAAGGCAATGTGAAGCAGGTGCCAAAAATCTGCCATTACCTCACCCTGAAATTGCTAGACGCTAAAGAGGTCTTCAAGAGAGCATGAGATGTTACATACTTTGGGCCAAATGCTAGTTACTTTACCAGCTGGTTTTGGGGCAGTTTGATGGATGATGCATTTTGCATGACCTCTGTGAGACATGGGAATCAGCAGCTCCTTTGAGCAGCTAAGCACGAGGGGGTGAGCTAAGGTGAGACTTTCAAACCTTCGCTTTGAGTGTCTAGCGTTGGACGGACTCAAAGTACTTCTTGTGGTTTATGTTGCTATAATGTTAGACATCTTAGTGTTTTCTGGGCTTGAAAAATGTTTGGTAGTGCCTGATGCAATTAAATGTATTTTAGCTGAGTGCAGAAGAATGTTGAACAGATTATTCTTTCCATTGCTTTTGAATAAAACTATCGCAGCCTATAATCTGACATTTTTGGGTAAACGGCTGATTTGTCAGATCAGCTCAGGCAGCCTTTATTGCTAATGTTAAAACAGTTTCTCTATGAAGAGCAAGCCAGTTCAGCATTAAATTATGGCTCTGGAACCCCGCTGAGTTAGCTTTATTCAGCTAACCTTGAGAGCTTGTGCACAATATATTCTCAGATTGTTTAAAGTCTTCAGCATGGGCTCAGAAGATTCAGTCCTTGGATGACTTACTCTTGGGTGAGAAGTTGGGCAAAGGCAGACATCTCATGATAATGACTTTTTAAGCTTTTAGACAGCTGAGAAGGCATTGCCATCACTGCAGTGGGGGTGGTATGAGGCTCTGTTAGTAGACCAAATAGATTGTGTTATCTGCTGTGGACTCCAGTGAAGTGTTCGAATAATTCCATATACTGTTGCAGAGTGACAATATTTGGAGCCTAAGTTCTTACAAACTTGAACTGAGGTAACAAACTACTTTTAGGTGTAGACTTAGCAGTACAAAAAAAAAATGGGTTGATTTCTTATCCACCAAAAAAATAGTTTGTCGTTTTCCTCAGTGCTATTATTAAACTCAAAAAAGGTACATTTTTAGTTACAGTTAGTCAAGTGGCTTTGGGCAACGTTATTTAGTGGGAAGCAGCTGCTAAAAATACAGTTTGCCAGCTTCTTCTATGAGGGCAAAGCAATTAACATTAAAAACAGCCTTTTGGCACAAGGGTTCCTGTTCAGAATGCATATGAAAAAGGTAAAAATAAAAAAGTGTATTTGGGCAGCCTGGAGGTGCTGGGGTGGGTAGGCGGGCAGAACAGCCTCCCTGCAGAGAGCTGAAAAATGCCTCTTTCACCCCAGCAGGCCCTTCTCAAAAAGAGGGAGGTGTTTCCAAAGGGCACTTGCACAGCTGTCACCTGCTAGCAGCATGTTATGCCTTGTGTGTTAACCAAAATTGCATACTGGCTTAGCAGGTTCATTTGTGTGAATCTTGCACCTTGCCTTCACCTTCCAAAGTGCTTTTCAATGGGTGCAGCAAGAGCGGTGCGGGTCCCAGCCTTTTTGGTAGGTGTGGAATGACTTGGGGCTGCCTGCCAGGATGTCCATGTGAGAAGCAGGCCATGCAGGTTACATGACTGCTCTGCATCAGCCAAGTAGCCATCTTCTAAAATGCTCCCCATAACTGGGCACAAGCTGTCAATTTAAGCAGCATTTACATGAATGAGAGTATAAAGAAGCCTCTATATGGTGATATCAGTCCCTGACCCTGCACCTCGCTTTTCCCACTGCAAGCTGCCTCATGCTGAAGACCCCTGACCTCTTCTTGGTTAGGACAGAGAAGGCAGCTCTCATCTGAGCTGGTCAGAAGCTCTTGCCCTGAGGCAAAGACTGGAATGACTATTTTCACACAATTTCTGTCATCTAGCAAGCATTTAAGAGTATATAGGCAGGTGGATGCAGAGGAGAATGAACAAAAATGGTTCCAGTAGACAGCAGCAGTTGTCACATATGCACATATGCACATTCACGTGTCATGGTGTTTATTTTGCCCTTAGTAAATACAGTAGTTGTTTTCCTGTGTCTTCCACCATAGACTTCAGTGAATGGAAACCTGACTTGGTGGCCAGTGGCCTTTGGATGTGTTGGAAAGTGGCATTTTGCACTGTTAATGCCCTTGATACCTGTGCCTCCCCTTGCAGTACTGACACTCTTCATCAGGGACACCAGCCCTGAAGGGGGGCTTCCCATAGAGGGCTTCTGCTCCATGACTTGCCATTGTCAGCCTGGCCTGTATCTCAAAATCCAGGGTTGCCCAAGTAGTAATACGGTCTTCAAATCTGGAAAATTTGGTGTATGCCCAATATAGTTCTGGGATTTTTGCTTCTGTCTGATTTCAGAAAGTTAGGAGCTCTACGTGTGTGCGTGCCTGCTTTCAAACCATCTCGCCAACCAAATAACCCAGGAAGTTAACTCATTGCAAGCACAACTTGAGTTTCTGAGGTGATTGCTCATCGTTTAGTTCAACCCTTTCTTGTTTTCTCCTCCAAATACACTGAAATTGTAGGTAAAACTGTGACGCTTTGTTGCTTTCAGAGGGTAAAGCCACAGGACCTTAATTTGAAGTTTGATCTGTTGTTTTATCTTCTTCCTTGAGTGAGACTTTGATATCAGTTTCCTAGATGCATTTGTTCTCTCAAAGTATTTAATTGGTAGTTCTGTTCTTGCTTGCTTCTCTACATATTTTTAACTTTTATGTCTATCTTATCCAAAAAGCTTGTTTTGAAAATTGCTTAGTGAAAATCTCCACAGTGCTTTTTCTCCCAGGATGCTGTTCACTTTTATTAACAGCTGCCAACTGTTGCACCTGGATGATAGGCTGCTCTTAATTAGATCCTCTGAGGGAATGAAATGAGGGTGTTTCTGCAGCCTGGAGTTTGCCGTTTGCTTTCACAACTTTGACATTATTCTTTTCAGAGGGAGTATGTGTGTGTGTGCAGATGCATAATTTGTGTTGAAACTCCTAAACATATGTTTTTGTTAACATATGATACTTCAGAAAATTATTCAAAGGACAGTGTCGTGGTTGCAGTGACATCAGTATGGACTTGGCTGGAAGCAGGGCCAGACAGTTGGTTGCTGTGTAAGCAATGGAATATGACAGAATAAAGCCAAGCTACTGATGTACATCTACCTGCTCAGTTTGTTATATGATCATCTGCTAACAGTTTATTCATCTGGAGGACAGCTAGATGCATCAGGCCCTTGTTACAAAGCCAGACTCCTCCCTCTAACCCTTTTCCATGTTGCATACTTGACATAAGCAGGAATAGGCTTTAATAGGCAGGAGATCCTGTTCATTAGTGCTGTCTGTTTTCCAGGGAGAATGCTTTAATATTCTTTAGTTATAGCTTGTAACTTGGGCTGCAGTGAATCGAATTGATGTGTATGTGGCAATTGCTTATCCTCTTGAGGTAATCTGCTTTCAAGTTTACATTCAGCAGTTTTAAGAATGTCACTAACAGTGCATGTCAGCAGTGTGCTGCTTTTTGTGTATACGGTTACAATTTTAGTGACGTATGCAGTATTGAGGGAAGCTGAGTGTTTAGGTTGAGTTGACACCAGGTGAAGGTCTTATATGATGCTTACATCTGGATCCTTCTATTTGTTCTTGCAAGTCTTGTATTTTTAACATAATGATGCGTACAGCTGTGTGCCTGTTTCTGTAGGCATGTGTTACCTGTGAATGTCTTGGTAGCTACATCTTGCAATTTGCTGTTTCTCCTTCTACATCAGTGATCTGGAGAATGCTACTGTAGCTTCGTGCATTTCAGTGCATACAGCGCACTAGGCATCTCTGCCTCTCTGCCTTCCTGAGCTGCTTGCCTGCAGTTGGGAAAATGGAGGTTGTTAAGGAGCAGCACTTATTCTTCACAAAGATATAACCCTAGAAGGAAGCAGTTGTGAGATTGTGCAGCAAATTTTTGGCAACTGAATTGTAATAGTCTGTCTAAAACCCAGGCTGTTGTGTTGTATGAACAATAATACAATATGAGCTGAGAGTTTATTTGCTGACTTTGCTATTCTTCAAGTTTCTGGAGAAGCATCTAAAATTGTCCAAAGCTAGGTAGATACCAGCCAGAAGAATTACAGGGATTGCTATGTTGGTGCTCATGTAGCAGGATGGGATACAACCAAATCAAAGCAAGCCTATACTAGCTGAATTCAGACTGAGTACCCTTCTGCTTGCCGTAATGCCACACGTTTCATTACTTAAGTTCCACATTGGCTTAGCTGTTGTTTTCAGATAAGCTGAAGACCAAAAACCCTCAGCCTCTTGATTCTGGCTTGTGCTATGCTTTCTCAGTGCGTTGTTTGATGGCTTATCTTCTCAAGGGTATGAACTTGGTGATGCCATGGTTTTGATGGACTGATGGATTTCATGCCAATGAAGAGAACCGGGTAGGGTTTTCTAGGAGGAAGAGAAGCCACCATCAAGAGCTCAGCTGTGGGGCCCTGTTTCTAAACTGACAAGGTGGCTCCCTACAGTGTGTGGATCTGCTTTTAGGATTGATGAGCAGGATCAAACCTCATCCTTATGGAAAGAATCTGGGAGGCACTACCATTGTCCCCTTGGGATATGACCTGCAAAAGGTGAACAGAAATCTGGTGCTACCCCAAACAGTTTTCTTTTCTGTAAGTGCTTTGTTCCACTACTGCACCTTTAACACTAGGCCCAGCAAAGCTTGTCTCATTTGCAATACCAGATCAGTGCTGCTGGTGCTATGAGAACACTCACTGCCACAAAGAGAACTAAAAAAAGATAAGTTATATATAATAAAATTCATTTGCTCTCTGCCTGTTGTGGAAGATTGTCATGGAAACATTTTTTTTTCCAGAGAATAAATTTATTTTCTGTGAATAATGTCCACGGAGTTAAGTGAGAGAACACATTATTTATGTATAAAAACTTTATTGAAGACACCTTTTTTTCTTGGCACCCAACAGTTGTAGATGTTTTATCTGCTATGGTTTGAATCACTACAAAGGAGGGGTGTTCTCTGGGCATCAAAAGCAGTGGCTCTTGGGTTTTTATTTGTTGGCTTTTTTTCTCTCCTAAAGCACTTCAATAGCAATATAGCTTTTAAGTCAGTGGTACTTAGTCTTCCATGAGTCCAGTTACGCATTTGGTCACTAAAATGTGAAATGGGGCCTGTTTACTATGAAACATATTCCAACTCCATGATCAGGAAAATGGGAAGTAGCATGGGAAGCAAGGTTTCTTCTGTAAGGATCTATGCTGGAGGAATGCGGTTTGGTATCGCTCTTTCACTTCCCTGCTTTTGTTTCCCGGCACGTAACCTGAGATCTTCATCCATCTCACTGTGAAAGAAGTTTTCAGCCTAGGAAGGCAAGTTATGGTTTATCAGAAACAGCTGCATGGGATACAGTTTGCTTGTGATCAAGGCATCAACTGTGCTTTGCTGTGCCTCAGCTCTCGAGGCTGCTTCTTGTCCTGACAGCCACACCTGTCTTGAGATGACCTCTGTTTTCCAGCAGTTGTCATGCTGGCCTCCTCTGTTGAGGGGCTGTGAGTAGCCATCAACTCCTGTTGATAGGAAATAAGGAGCTCGCTGGTCTGAATGGGTTTTCCATCTGCTGCAGTGATTGCACAACAGGCTCCCTTTGCATTTGTGTGGCAGGCACTGAAAAATGTCTTTCCCATTAGCTGATCACTCCTTGAGCTCAAAACGTTTTCACATTAAGTGCCGGGTGGTGTTTCAGCATGTCAGCCTTACCTTAGGAGTGAAGGTCAAAAAACGTTTCTGAAAACCAGGTGTTATTTGGAAAGTGATACTTGATAAATACATATCAATGGCAAGGCAAAATTGGCTGTCCTAGGCATTCAGAGGGATGCTTTCTCCTTGTAGGGGATGTCTCCATCCTCCAGACTGGTTTTGACAAGCTCACGAGCATTTCTTTTGGAACCTCTTTAGTGCATCCTCATCTCTGGGTCCGGCATTCCGCCACCACTACTTCTGTCAGTCTCTAGCTAATCTCTCTTGACTTGTGTAGATACCTTCGAGGCCAGGGAGGTAAAAATGCACTGCTTTCCCTTGGGGGATGCGGTTATGGCTACCCGATTAATTAGTTGAGCAGGAGAATGGTGGAAGGTCACTGGAATTGGTTTCTGTCTGCCAGAGGCGAGATAGATCCCCTCCGTGACCCACTCCAGACAAGCCACGTGTTCCTTCCTGTGAACACAGCTGTGCTGTAGCCATGCAGATTCTCGCTTTCCAGGCTCCTGAGCTGTGCTCTGACCCAGCTGCATTTGTGTGTTGTATAAATTCTGCTTCTTTAGACTTATAGCGCCAAGGAAAAATGTAATTCATGGAAGTTTCTGTTCAGAGCAGCTGGCTAGGGGCAGAATTGCAGGATCCTCCTTGCCTTGAGACCATCTCCTACAGGTTGGTGTGCACTGAAGGTCTGGCCATTTACAGTGGCAGAGATGATAGAAGATTATGTCTTTCTTTCAGTTGTTTGAAAAGAGAGTGAAGCAGAAGATGAGAGGGAAGGAGACTGCTGGCTATATGGAAGCAGGAATGCAGAAGCATGTCCAGGAGAGGATAACAATAGTTGTCTGTGAAGTATGGCAAGAAGTTACCCATAAATATGACATGAAGTAAAAAACACATGGAAGAGAAGAATGGCTCTACACATTGAAGCTGAGCTGCTCTGTGGAAATGGACTGCATCAGACATGGCATTAGTCATGTCTTAAATCAGCAGTTGCCTCTGCTCTGTTTCCTTCCTTCCTGCCTGAAGCAAGAGAAAAGGCAAGGAAGAGCTGCAGAAGTACAGGGGTTGCTGTACTCTGTGGAAGGTCACTAAGGGAGAGCATGAGGAAGTCCTGAGGAGTCCATGCACACAGCCTTGCAATATTAATGGTCTTAAAGTCTTCATGTAGCCTGTCCTTGCTCTTAGCACACCAGGAGCATCCCTGTAGTGCATCCTTACAAACAGCAGTGCCTCAACATAGCAAGACTCGGGTCTACCTGTGGAAACATTCCTCTGACTATGCTGATTCAGTCAGCAGCAGACCTGTGGGGAAATTGGGCTGTCTGCAACAGCATCAATATTTGTATGACTCTTCCTCATGATACTTCATGTCTTGTGCTCTGGGGAGCTCCAGCAAGGATGTCAGAGAGAGCTTGCAAAATGTACATCCCTTGGTGTGTCTGCTGACAGCTTCCAGAGTGTCTTGCCTAGGTCAACCCTTGTCCTTCTGTGTCATGCCTTGTCCTCGACACTCTATGCAGGGACCAGAGCCTTCACAGGCACTGAAGCCCTCTGGGATCACAGCAATGATACACTCTGGCCTCCTGTAGAAGACAAGCCTCAGTATTCTCTTCAGGAGTATCTGTATCAAAGTTTTTTTGAGAAGTTGCATACTTTTAAGGGAAGGAGGAAGGGGGGACAATTAAGATCTACATTAATCTCTGTAAGATAAGATGTTTCTATCATCACTGTATCTTAAAAAAAAAAAAAGAGATCATGTTTATAGCCCAAGTTTGTCCAACTTTCCTTTTAGGAAGTTAATTCTTATTAAAAAGTTTTCTGTTATCAGAAATCTTTTCCTCATGCAGGTGCTTGAAGAAAATCATTAAGTCAGTGCTTAACATTCTCCTAATTAAATACTTTGAGCTTCACCCACTATGACAAATGGTTCATGGACCTCAGACTATTCCTGAAGCTCTTTTTCAGAACTCTTTCCAAGTTTTTAACATTTTAACATTACTGGCACCAGAACTGGATACAGTAATCTAATAGTAGTTACCAGTGCCTTGAACAGGTGTAATTAATACCTTTCCTCACTTTAATAAATATATCCTGCTTATGCTTTTAGGGATTATGTTTAAGTTGGCTGTGACATCACAAGGGCTTGTGTTCATTTGCTTATCTAAAGTAACCTGAATCCTTTTCTGCATTGCTGGATGCTGTCATCTCTGCGTTGTAGGTAGTGATAAGGTTTTCTTTTTTATCCTCTGGCAATTTGATTCTTTCTATTTGAGCCACTTTGAATTCAAAGTACATGAGTGAGCATACTCAGAACCCCTTTCTTATTTGGAAGAGTTTATATTTCTTCAGGGGCCGATTTCAAGCTTTCCTGACTATGTCTAGTCTGCCAACAGAGAGAGTAGCCTTCTGCCTAGAATAGTACTTTTATCTTATACTTGTCTCTATAGCAGCTGGTTTTACATATTGCTAAGCTTAAAACTCTCCGTTTCTGCTGTCAGAGACTCAGAAGAAAACAGAATACTTAAACAGAAGTGACTCTGCTCTACCTTTTTTGATTACTGATCTTACTAATATCAGGACAAATAAAAAAAGAAAAGCTACACATTCATCTGTCAAAGGCTAAATGTTGCCACTGAAGTGTAAAGCAGAGATGAGACCGCATGTTTAACATAAAACCCGAATGCATCTGTCAACTGTAGAGATACTAAATAGCCTTTTCACAGTGCATGTATGTGCACGTCATGCATATGTTTAACTCCACCTCTGTTCCCCCTATTCCAGTAGTAGGAAGTGTACGAAGCAAATATAGAAGGTACCAAATGGCTACCACAGCATGACTGTCCTTTCCTATCCTTCCTAAATAGGGCAGGTCTTACCGTTGCTGAAGAATCTGCCTTTACACATTGCTGTGGGTTTGGACAAATCCTGGTTTCCTTGACATGAGTGGCTAAGCTGTAAGCAGAATGGTTAGCAAGTGGTTGCCTTCTCGTGATACTTTCAGAAATGCTCTGTGGCTTTCTTTGAAAGCAGTTCCTGAATGGCAAATAGCATGCTAAAGTTTGATGTGGGAACTGGAAAGTCAAGCAGGAGACCCGAAGAGAGTCCTACTGAAAATGCCACCCTGGGCACCGCTTCATTCTCTGAATTGGGTGGTATGGGCTAGAGGGTAGTTTAATGTCAAGCATTTGCCAAGCATGTTAACATTTTGTAGTTTTATTGTGTTTAGTCCCATGGTGAAAGGTAAGTTTGTAGTTTTGTGATGATGTCTAGACTTACGTGTGTCTGACAGTCCTAAGAGAAAAGCTGTGCATTATCTCTGTCCTGAGTGGGACTTGTTGTTCTTTCTGAAGGTATACACTTTATTGATTTCTGGTACATGTTTGCCTGGATGATCCTTTTCTCCAGTGCTTTATATCTTAAGATATTGGAACTTGCTGTGTTAAAAAAAATATTCTTTTGCTGTACTGTAGAATTTGCTAAGCTGTAACAGCTAAAGGAAAGAATAAATACTGTCCAGTGAATGAAGCTGGCATTTTTTAATCCTTGGATTCAGCTGGTTGCTCTAACTGAGATACCTTTGAAGAGATTGTTTCCAGAACTGTGTTGACAACTGTGCAGGCTTCAAAGTAAGGTCTGTGTAATATGATTTGAATTGACCACCCAAAATCACCAGCTGGTTTTGAAAACTAAGGTCATTTGTTTTTTTGTGGTGAGAACAGTGGTAAATACAAAGCAAGCTACAAGTGATGCCCAGACATCTATCACTGAAAGGAAGGGAGAGAAATTAATTGTGTGAGCCTTCTTGGGCACTTCAGAAAAGAGCTTGAGATGGGCTTGCACTAGCAATGATGCTAAACACATACATGGTCTGGCTCTTTGTCTCATTATCTGGACTAAGCCTAAACCAGACCAGGGTTTAGGCATGGAAGTCCAAGTCTCAGGTCTACCTTTTGACTGTCTCCTCAGACTTCCCTTCACTCTGTAGCCTACAGTTCTGAAACTTTATCTGAATGGTCAGGGTGCACCAGAACTCTCATAGCCCAGGACGGTGCTGAGAGTCAGAACTGCAGCCTGGCTTGGCATCATCTCCATCAGATTTGCCAGAAGTAGACTCTGGAGGAGGGGAGGAAGAGGAGTAAATTAAAAAAGGCAGGGAGGTGTTGTTCTTCCAGTAGTTGAATAGTCTCTCTGATAGTTGAAGTTGTTTCTCTTGTGCTATGTTGGTCTCCTGGCCAAATCCCACAGTGCTTGCTGGATTCTTATTCAAACCAGTTTCCTCTCAATTCAGCTGGATCTCCATTTGGCAGAGGTCTGCGGGAACTGCCTTCCTCTTATTTAAAGTTAGAACAGAATTTGAGAAGTAAACAATTCAAATGGCTGGTTAAGTACAGAAAAAATCCTCATAATGCCATACCCTGAATCTGCAAAGTCCTATGCCATTTTCTGTTCTCTGTAAAGTTAAACATGTTATAACATTATTTGCTAAGCTGGGGCCATTATTATGAAGCTGTTCCTCTACTTGTTATTGAAAGCATCTGACGTGAGTATTGTTCAGGACCTCTTGACTTTAACTCAGTAAACAGGCCACTGAGAGAACCCATTTTCTGGCAGAGAGGAAGGCTTGCTGCCGTTGGGGTACATCCTTCTGCCAAGAGGCAGCCTGTGCAAAGACATCCGATCTGGCAAGCAAGAAACCCAAGGCAGAACTCAGTCCTGGATTCTCTGACTGCTGATGTACTGTGTGACTTAAGTCAGTGCTGTTTGTATGATTGTTACTAGATTGTTACTTGTTTTTTGCTCAGTTGGTTACTTACCTTCTCACTGGAGAATAACCAAAGAAGTGTTTGGAAACTTCCATAAGTGAATCACTTGGAAGAATTTGTGCTGTCTAGCCATATATAAAAGGAAAGGGAGGGGGGAAAAGGAGGGGTGGTTGTGTTTTCATTTTTACAAATAGATCTGCAAAGATGAATTGCATTGCATCAGATGATCAGAAAAGTGTTCATTCAATTCCAATGGCATTCAACTTGAGATCTGCTGGAGAGAGTCCAGTGGAGAACCATGAGGTTGACTGGGGGTACTTGAGCATCTCTCCTTTGGAGAGAGACTGAGAGCCCTGGGGCTGTTTAAGTATGGAGGCAGAGAGGAGATCTGATCAATGTGTACAAATATCTGAGGAGTGGGAGTCAAGTGGAAGAGGCCAGTCTCTTTTCAGTGGTGCACAGTAATAAGACAAGGAACAGTGGACACAAATTGGAACAAAGATGGTTTCACCTCAACATGAGGAGAAACTTCTTTAGAGTGAGGTTGACAGAGCACTGGAACAGGCTGCCCAGAGGGGTTGTGAAGTATCCTCTAGTGACTTCCAGGACCCACCTAGATGCATTCCTGTGTGGATTGCCTTGGGTGATCCTGATTTGGTGGGGGGGGGTTGACTCCATGATCTCTGGAGGTCCTTTCCAACTTCTAAGGTTCTGTGATTCTGTGAATATGTGCTAACTGATCAAAGCTTGAGATGTACCAGGAAAAACTAAGTAGAGGGGTAGATGTCATTACTGTAAAACCATGGCTTGAGTAAAGGTCTTTGCAGTATGAAGAGTTGGGAAACCACCAGCTGAGAAGCAGAAACCTGGTGTTTTCTATCAGTTTTCTGTGTGGTTGAAAATAGGTTGTATGGCAGACTTGAATCCACCTTCATCTCCAGTATTACTAGGTTTTTGTGTTCAACTTCATCTTGTTAGCCAACATTTGGTTTCCCATCAGCAGTAGATTGCAGGCATACTATGCCTCAAAATTCTTATTGAAGCACAACAGAAGTTAAAAAATACAAAGTTTTCAAAGCAGATTTCCCCCACCAAGAAGTATTTACGTAGAGCTGGTCAGAAGGCAAAAAGCCCATGCTGCAGTTTGACAAAACAAACACTGCTGCACAGCAGTCAGGCAGTGATCTAAATAGACCTTTGCATGTCCACTGAGTAAGCAGACATTGTTCCCTCACTAACAGAAGTACTACTTCCTGACCAGTGATTTTTTTCCAAGTGTCACTTAGGGGTTATAAATAGCCGGCTGGAGGGAATGGGGAGAAGATGACTTTAACTTCTGCCCACCGAGCACCTGGATGTTTTTCCTGCCTGACAAAGCAGACCCATCTCTGACTCTGCGGGCTCAGATTGCTGTCAGGCCACAAATGTGGGGAGCTGCTCAACGTGAGACGTACCTCTTGCGTGGGTGTATGGATACCCTGGCTCCCAGATTTCTCCAGGCAACATTTGGTCCTCTAAACTGTCTCTTTGCTTTTTCTCAGGGCCTTGCTGTGACTGTTTTTGTGCAGTTTGGTGCCAGTCAGCTCCACCCCACCTCCTCTCTCTTGCAGATTCCCACAGTGTCCTAAAACACTAGCTGGCAAAAACCTTCTGCCCATGTGTGTCAAACATGTGCCTTTGTTTGGGTGTTGACACGTGCCTGCATTTGCTGATGGTGCTTTATCTGCCTGGTTCTGTAAGCAGTTTCACCAACTCCTCCAAGGATCTGTGGAAAAGAGTGGAATTTGCACTTCCCCCTCGCCTCCACTTCAGAGTGCTTTAGCCCAACCTGAACTATTTTAGTGAGAAGACTGAGATAAGCAGCAATTGCTCATATGATGTGTCACACCATAAACTTCAGGAGATTAATTCATTCCAACAGAGCAATTCCAGGACCTGGGAACCAAAGCTGCAGCCTGTTCTCATAACATAAACCATTTATTTATTTACACAGCATAGGTTTAACCAAGAGTGAAGTACTGACTGTCAAGAGCCACTGTTGCTACATATTCAGAATAATTACTTGTTTTATAATAAACTTTATTATTATTTCTGTGCAAATACTGGACAAAAATTCAAGTCAGGAGGTAGGTGATGCAGAGACAAAGAGCTCTTACTTGAAGTTTGGGAGAAGAAAACGGAGTAATTGGCACATCTTGGGTAGGCTGTGAAAACTTGCATGTATTTATGATGATTATCTAATATCTGTTGTGTCCTCTTTACTGAATACTTTTTCCTCCTGCATGAATGACTTTTTCAGGTATATGCACACACAATCTACACCATTCCAGGAGGCTGTGAATATTAGATGTCTCAGGGTGTATTTGGTCTTAACCTTAAATTTGGTTAAGCTTAACTTAAGGTTAAGTTAATCTTTAAAGTTAACTTTACCTTGATCTAACTCTGAACAAACTCAGTGAAATCAGGGATGCTTAGCTAAGTCAACCCTGGAGTAACTGAATACAGAGTTTGATCCCTAGGATTCCTTTGTATGCTTCAAAGTAAATCATAAATCAGACAAAAATCCAAGAAACCCAAACAACAAAAAAATATCCACAGGAGCTCTGCCTGACACTGCTGACTCCTTTGTACAACCTTTGTACAATGGAATGCATTTCATGTAGCATAGCAAATTCATCCTACGAGAGACCAAAGGAAATAGAACGGCAGTGCAAGGAAAAGAACATTGACTTAGAAGGACAGAAAAACAAGTGAAAAGGGTAGCAAGGAATATGACCTAGGTGGAACAGAGAGGAATGAAATCTAGAAGCTATTATGAATACCCAGATGGAAGTTTTTGGGCTGCTTGTGTGTCAACTACAGGTTTCTTTAGATATAGAGAGGTTTCTTTAAAGGCCCTGGCTTTTGAGTAGTTTTGAGACTAATAGGGGGTGAATCTGTCTGATGTTTCTGGGGTGTCCTGTGCTGCAAGACATACCTAGGAGAGGATTCAAGGTCTTGTGTCTATCCCAAAAGCAAGTAGTATCACACCACAGCTAGTTTTCCACCTGTTGTGGGAGATGCAGGTCTGCCATAGCCTGTCCTGGTGTTCTACTGTTCTCTTTCCTCTCTGAAAAGCTTTGCCAAAGCCTTAACTGTTGCTTCCACCTTTGTCAGCTCTGTCTGCTCTGCTGGTGGATCTCTCAGGCTCAATACAGAGAAGCGTGAAGGGAGAGAGGTATCTTGGAATCCAAGGTGGACCTGAAAGCAGTTTTGCTTGTCTGCTGGAATAAGTAGAGTAGCTGACCAAGTGTCTGTCAAAATCAGAGGCAAAATTTGCCCTTAAGGCCCAGAAAGCTGATTCTTTGAAGAAGTGGACAAGTCTCTGTCTCCTGGGTTCTGGTCATTGTCCCTGTCTCCACAGCTGTGCTCAGTCTGGACAGCAGATGTGCACACAGGTAATAATGTGCTTTGAGTCAATGAATTAGGGATGATTTACCAATACAAGTAACAGATGACTGCTCTATATTGTTGATAATCCATGGTTTGTGTCCTGCAGCGGTGGAAAATACCAACTTCTTTTTTTAACTGGTTTGCAGAAATTGTGTTGTGCTGCCAGCAAACAATCTGGCATCTCATGTTTCTATAACCCATGAATTTGTTTGTCCTCACCAAAATAACTTCTGTGGTTTGCAGTCTACATAATCCATGCAGGCCTTTCTGTGTTCTGTCTCATTAGATGAACGAACGTACTAATTTAAGACTGTTTCCTTGGTGAATCACCTAAGGCTTTCAAAAATGGTGAAGTTAAGCTCTGATTTATTGTTGCTTTATCTTGTAACTAAATGATCTTCCTTCAGTGTGAGGAGTCAGCTTCCAGGCGTTCATGGTCCTGATGCTGCTGTGTTTCACCCAGGCTTAGGCGTGGTGTTGAGCCTTACCTCTTTATCAGTGGTATTTCATCAGAATGAACTTTTAGCAGTAGAAAGGTATCCAGACAGTAACATACTGAACAATACTGACTTCTGTCTCTTAGGACAGACTATAAAGCCCCGATTCCTCAAGTTTTATTCTTCTGTTCCTCTGCTGATAAAACTTGACTTAGATTCAAGGCATTCACGTCAAAAGGTTTGGATCTGTTTTTGTTGTCATATTTCCAGCCCATATTTTTTGTTCTTGAGAGGGAAACCAAAGTGTTTGCTAACCTAACCTTTCCTTCGCTTACAGGAAAAGTGAAGGTAGGGCTGGTCAGACTGAGAGCTGTCATGTGCTTGTGTGCTTGGCACTTTCTCAAGCTTGGAAGGCAGCCCGATACATTTTGAAAGAGTCTGTGTCATAGTTGCTGAAGGGCAGCAGCCCTCAGCGCTGTGCGTTGTCACAACGTGGATTGCCGGAGTCGAGAGCGAGTTTGCACTGAGCGCTTGGCTCATCAGCCACGACTAGGCATGTTTTGTACAAACAGGAGATGGAGGGAAGCTGCTTGGGCTTGTGCTGTTGTCTGGATGTTATGGCTAGGATAAATAAAACTCTCGAGGATTTCCCTGTATTTGTTATTTCTTCTCATTGTGGAAATAAGGTAATGCAGGAGATCCTGTAAGGCCGAATCGGGGCAGACAGTGAAGGTGCGGATGTAGCATCTTCGTGCCTCCGTCTGGCAGGGCATTTTCTCTGTGTGTTTTGTTGGACCTGTACCCATGCAAACGTCCTATAAAAGTCATGCAGGAATGCCAAGTACTGTGTTTCTCTGCTCTCATCCTTACAAACAAGCAGCTGTCACTTGGGTAATGATGGGCAAACTGCAGGGCCCGGGGGTGTGAGGTGAAGAGCTTCCTTTGTCGCGGAGCTCTGAGAAAATGCCCAGGAGGAGGATTTTGTGGTGCCTTTTGTTGCTCGGTTTGGCACAAGCTGTTAAATCTTTGTCTGGTGCAGATGACCTGGAAGTCTGCAGCGCTCAATCTAAATAAGAAATCTCAATAAATAAGCGTCTCTAAATTTCAGGCAGAAAAAGGCAGATACTTTTATTGCAGCTATTTAGCGACCCCAGTAAGACAACAAAAGGAACCAAATTCTTCAAGTGTAGAACAGAGCGATATCCTAGCCAGCCCCATCCTTTTGTCCTCGCATTGTGTTCTGAACCAGCAGTGTGAAAGGAAGCGCTTGGATAGGTGCTAGCAGTGTGAGGTATAGATTGTGGTGCAGTTTCCTTACTTTTATTGTGTACTTCCGTAACGGGCTTGGACAGCTGGGAGCAGGTGTGTCATTGAAAACTCATGTTTTGCCACCTCGGATTTTGCAGAGTTGTTTGTTTCCACAAGTCACAAGGCAATCATCTTTCACATATCTTTTAAAAGAGGGGAAAAAAGAAAAGTGCCAAGAGAGCAGGATCAAAATTATTTTGGTTTTCATAGTATGCTTTTATTCTGTTTAATCACTCAAAACTAATGCTTGGTTGTAGTTTAGTAACTTGTCACGGGAACATATCATTGGAAGTTGTATATCCAAAGCCTTGAAAAGTAAAAAAATGACACTTAAAACTTGTCAACACCAGCCTGAAGACTGTCTGTGTAAAGAGAAAATAAATGCTCATCATTAAGTGTGCTAAGTGTTTGGATGTGGTTAATGAGATCGTCTCCCTTCCATTATTGCCTTTTTCCTTGCAATACCTTTTGTGTGTCATCCTACAAGGCAAAAAAGAAATCGTCAGTGGGGTTGGAAAAACAGCTGCTTCTCTGACCTGGGCAGTTGTGTGTCAGCTGAGACTGACATACTTTTTCTTTTCTCCTTTTGTAAACACCTGTTTTTAAAATATACATTTAAAGCAGTGAACAATTGGTGCGACTGCTAACAACCTCTGTTCTTTCGTTAGGTGGCAGTGAAAGTAATCGACAAGAAAAGAGCCAAAAAGGACACCTATGTCACCAAGAATCTGCGACGGGAAGGGCAGATCCAGCAAATGATTCGTCACCCAAATATTGCTCAGCTGCTAGATATTCTAGAAACTGAAAACAGCTACTATCTTGTCATGGAGCTGTGCCCTGGTGGCAACTTGATGCACAAGATCTATGAGAAAAAAAGACTTGAGGAGCATGAAGCACGCAAATATATCCGGCAGCTTATCCTGGCAGTTGAGCATCTTCACCGGGCAGGAGTAGTTCACAGGTAATCTTAAAAACCTTCTCTGATAAAATTTACCTCAGACCTTCTGAGTGGTATTTTGGTATTTATTCATATAGTAAGGAGACTTCCTTATGAAAACCTGTTTGTGATAGGTTTTTTGGCTGATCATTATAGTATCATTTAGATGTCATGTTGCAGACATTAGAAAGTATCTGCAGAAAGCAGATAGGTAAGTGTGTAACTTCAGCTGAGCACACAGAAGTAGGAGTCTTTCTTTGCAGGTAGCACTACCTTGCCTTTTCAGAGCTCTGTACCAACATCACTTAATGAGTCTTTTCAGAGTTTCTTTGAAGAGATGGTTGTGTCTGTTATTTTACTGGTGGAAATACAGTGGTATTGGGAGATGAACTGATTTGGCCAAAGCCTTGCAGTGACATAGCTGGAACAAAGCCTGAGTGGAACCATGGGTTTCTCTTGCTTCTCATTTCTGCTCTTTCCATTTGTTATATTGCCTCAACAGAACCTCAAAAGTTTGAACACGTGAAATATGATGATGCAGAGTATGCACCCATTCAGTTCATGTCACATGTCTTAGGAAAGATCTGGAGCTGTTGCAATACATGACTTTGATTCTGTAGGACCTTTATGCAATCAGTGCATAAGCGGGATGTAGATATGCTTACAGGAGTATGCTATGATGTTAAAGTTTACTTGGGCTTCAAGGGAAATAGAATGAGTTAATCAGAGAGAAGTCTGCCTAGATTTGGTGTTTGAGGAGTAGATGCTTCTGCCTGCAGTCCCTGAGCAGCAAATGGTGGAGTCTGGGGGAGTGCAGGTAGAGGTACTACATGTGGTTGCCTGTGCCCTTCTCTGCTTATGTAATCTTGGCTGCTATGGAGACAGGAGGTTGGTGGGCTGGGTGGACTTTTGGTCTGAGGCAGTATGTTTCCTCTTCTGTTCTTAGGTGTGTGTATTTATAGGGTATTGTCTAAGAAGGAGGCTCTAACTTTCTAACTTTGGGACAACTGGTGTTAAGTCTGGACTCCCACATACTTCCCTTGTGATGCTGAGCAGGTTGTGTAGGCTTCATCCTCATAGGTTACGTATGTGTGTCATAACGGCTAGACACCTGAGTATTTTTGAGGATCTGAGGCTTAATTTACTTGACTGCTCTGACTCTAGAAATTGGAGAGCTGTTGTACACACTTGTCCACTGGGTTACTGTGCAGGCATCTAACAAACTGCCTGAGGGCAGCCCCTAACTGCCTAGCTGTATGCTGAGATGCCTACCACTGTGCAATGCTGTTAGGTGCATTTGGCTTGGCGGAACTTCGTGTGCTCTGAAAACTGCTTTTATTTTTGTCTTGAATCTTCGTGTTCCCTGTGATTCCTAAGTGGTAGGTGCTACATGCACATTAAACCTCGGGTGTACTGAGGTCTTACCGTGAGCTAAATTTTCTAACATAAATACTTGAGGAGTCACAGAGTCTATTCTGCAGGTTCTGTATTAGCAGCTGTACTGCTTACCTCTTTAAATTATTAACCCCACAGTTTGGGGCATGGAAAAGGAAGAAGTCTACTCATTGCTTTAAGGGATTAACTAGTATCTGGTATGTACAGAGAGAGTGGGATGAAAAAGGTCATAGTTTCTGAGATGAGCAGAAGAAGACCCAGCAGGAACAGATTAATATGTTTAGTTTTCAACAGCAGTATTGAGTTCAGCAGCAGCAGTTCCTCTCCCTGAAAAAATGTACCCTCTTCGTAGTTGCCAAAGCACTTAGAGGGACTTAGAAAGCTTGACTTTGACTCTTGTGTTTTTCAGAGAGAATTCAAATCCACATTATCTACAAAATAGCTTGTTTGCTAGATACAACCTAGAATCAACAGGCTACTGTGTTGTGAAGAAGACTGTGCTAGTTTGAGCTTAGCTAGAATGTTTTGGTGAGAAGACTTAGATTACAGGCTGTGGAAGGAAAACAGTGGTGATGTCTACTTCCCTCATAGGCTTGCTGACATGTATAAGAACAAGAAATAAAAACATAGAATCATAGAATCAACGAGGTTGGAAGAGACCTCCAAGATCATCCAGTCCAACCTATCACCCAGCCCTATCCAGTCAACTAGACCATGGCACTAAGTGCCTCATCCAGTCTTTTCTTGAACACCTCCAGGGACAGTGACTCCACCACCTCCCTGGGCAGCCCATTCCAATGGCAAATCACATAGATAACCACTTCCGCTGCTGGTGAGTTCTGAGCTGCATCTTACTCTCTAACCTCACCCTCCATTTTTCTGACTAATCCACTTTGCTTCCTAACCCCCTTTGCCAAACCTCCATTCTTCCTTTGGACTGGGGTAAGGTTGAGAGGGGTAGGGGGAAGGTGAGGGGGTGGTTGAGAGCCCCTCCTGGGGACTCAGGTTTCTGGAAGGGGAGCTGTGTTTCTGTATTACCTTTTTTACCTTGTATATTTCTGTATATATCTGTATCTACTGTAAATATCTGCTTGTAAATTGTGCTAGCTGTAAATAATAAGCTTCATTCAGTTTCCAGAGCCGGCTGAGTCTAGTCTGGGTGATTTCTAAAGTGTGTGGGGGCGGGGAACAGCCAAACCAGCACAAAGACAAAGCTTTGCAGTCCAGAGGAGATGGAAGCTCAAGGATCCTGAGTTGCCTTATGGATACTGCATGCTAGTGTAATTCCCCCCCACACACACCCCTTCTTTGTCTCTGCTTTCTCTACGTACATAAGCACAGGCCATTGACACTGAAGTGTGAGGGACCTTTGTGAGTGGAAGGAGGAAGCAGCCCTGGAAATACTGACATGCTCTGCTGCATCTGGCAGCTGAGCTCTGTCTGTCTATCCCCATGGCACTGGATTAATCCGTACGCCAAAGGCAGCATAGCCCATCCACTCTGTTTCTCAAATCATACCATGGCACAGAGCTTGTCCTTGGGAGTCTACCTTCTGGGTAATGAGCGGGTCCAGTTCTACTTAAACTGATAAAATCCGACAGAATCACAGGCAGTGTATTAGCAAGAATTTTCTATACCTTAACCATTCAATGTCATGACTTATTCAGCAAGCAGAGTGTATAGAGCAGTGTGGAGATGCAAGGAAAACACTAGTAACACGATCCAGATTTGTTCTCCTGGCTTTCTTCAAGCAAGAGAAGGAGAAGAACAATAGTTCCCCCAGAAGTTGTCACGGTCAAAATCCCAGGATTCTGAAGGACAACTCTAAAAACAGACTACTCAATTGGTAACTGAAGAGGGGGAAAAAATAGTGCAGAAGTATGATTCATGCTCACCCTGGATGCAGAGGCAGTGTTGTTGTTGTTATTGTTGTTATTTTTAAAAGCAGGTAAAAATAACAGCACTTTCATCTATGTGGGGATCTGTGGGTGTTCTCATTCACTGCATGTGAAACAAAACATGGCATCCTAAGCCAGAAAGTGGTCTACTCTCTCCAAATGCTTTCATCCTGTGTATTGAATGGGGCATGACATTGAAAAGTGTTCAGTGACTCTTTTATTACAAAAAATAACTGGGTTTGTCTGCATTATTCAGAGAATATTATAGATGGTTTACACTGTTCTATAATTCAGGATTAAAAAAAGCCACATGAAATAGTTCTAGTTGGTGTGAAATTTACTTACACTTACTTCTGGGCTCCTCAATTCAAGAGAGATGTTGAGGTGCTGGAACATGTCCAGAGAAGGGCAACAAAGCTGGTGAGGGGCCTGGAACACAAACCCTATGAGGAGAGGCTGAGGGAGCTGGGGTTGTTTAGCCTGGAGAAGAGGAGGCTCAGGGCAGACCTCATTGCTATCTACAACTACCTGAAGGGAGGTTGTAGCCAGGTGGGGGTTGGTCTCTTCTCCCAGGCAACCAGCAACAGGACGAGGGGACACAGTCTCAAGTTGTGCCGGGGGAAGTATAGGCTGGATGTTAGGAGGAAGTTCTTCCCAGAGAGAGTGATTGGCATTGGAATGGGCTGCCCAGGGAGGTGGTGGAGTCACCATCCCTGGAGGTGTTCAGGAAAAGACTGGATGAGGCACTTGGTGCCATGGTCTGGTTGACTGGATAGGGCTGGGTGATAGGTTGGACTGGATGATCTTGGAGGTCTCTTCCAACCTGGTTGGTTCTATTCTATTGTTTGAAGGATGTTATTCAGTAAGCTTCATTACTTAAAATCAAGACCTGGCCTGGCAGAAAAGCACTCTCATCTTCGGACAAGAGCTGAGACCCAAGACTCAGTGGAAATACTTCTGCTAAGAGGTACTGACATGCAAACAGCCTAAAGTTAAAAACCTTTGAGAAACATAACTTTATTTAGAGAGGTTTTTTGAAAAAGAAAGCAAACCTCCTGTTTATATAGGTCAGTTTTTAAATTCTAAATACTTCATCTGCTATGATGGCTGAAGACTTCAGGCTCCTGAATGCAGGAGCTATGTCTTCAGTGAGGAGTACCCAAGGTTCATAACTTGCTGGCTGCTCACTGAAAAAGAAATGATGCTATTCTAAATATAATTTCATGTAGTCACTTGTGTTTCATTCCTATCAGAAGAGGTGGTTGGTTGCTAAAAATACGCTAGCAACAAGCTCAGCTGTGAATCAGGTAGGAATATTTATCTTTCCCTCTGACACGGGAAAACAAACCCAACTGGCAGTATCTGGCGAGGCTTTCTTTTTTCAGAGGGTGTTTACATAGGCCTTCATGCTGTCAAAAAGCAAGATGAAGACTTACATCCCTGGGGAGTGCAAGGACAACGGAAAAAAGAAATGAAAGCCTTGGTGCTTGCCACTGCATCCCGCAGGAAATTCTCAACGACCCCTTTAAAGTAATTTTAACAAAATGCAATCCCATTCAGTGCAATTACTGTCAGGATGTCAAAGAAAAGAATTTCTTAATGTATTTGTGACAGATAGCTTTCTGTGTTCTCCCTTTTTCTGTCTTCAAAGCAATCTATTTGTACCTTCCACTGCCATTCTGTAATTAAAAGCAGAATTTTGAAAGACACAAAAAAAACCCTGCAGTTTTGAACAGAGATTGTTTCTGTGATCTCTTTCCTTAGCAGAGTAAGGTGGTGCCACATGCTCCAGTTGCTCAGGGTGCGACGGGATTCCTGCCTTGGTACCCTTTACTTTGACGTGTTGGCTTTGATAACTTCCATCCTATTAATTTTTAGTGCCAGTAGTCTGGATGCTGATGCAATATTTATGACAAATCCTGGCTACAGAGCAAAGTCTCATTTTGAAATGCAAAGCTGGTTTGTTTTTCTATTTTATGTCAGATTCAGAATTACCTTTGGGCATTCTTCCTTGAAATACTCAGCTGTAAACAAACTAAATATTGTTTTAGTGAAGACAGTCAACTGAATTCCTCTTTTACAGAACACATTGAATTTATTGACATTGTGACTGATACAAGAATTGGTTGCAATCAATAATGTTTTGATTACAGAGCCTTTGAAATGTACATTGCCATGATGATGAACCAAAATATCTGCAACCTTTCCAGCTCATTTCCAGCTCTTGCATGAGGCTTAGAAATTGGGTTTGTGGCATGGTATTTAAGGACTGATTTTTCATGGTGCTGTGCTGGTTTAAAATAAGCTGCAGGAGACAGCAGCCAACCACTGCTTGCTTTGCAGCTGCTTGCTGTTAAAACCTTCTTTCTCATCCCTCTTCCCCCAGACAAGAAATAAAGTGTGAAATGCAAAAAACTTCAATTTTCTTGTCTGATGTCTGCAATAGCACTGAATAAGCTTCTTTGAAAAGCAGGCTGAGCTGACAGCTGTACCTCTGAGCAAATCCAGAGAAAAATCAACCCAATCAACAGCAGAACATACTTCCAAACAAACCATCCTATGAAGAAGGCATATTTTCAAATACAAGGACCACATAAATATGTGCTGATTATCCACACTGTTGTAATGCAGCTTGGTCTTTCCTGAGTGTCTTCATTGTTTGTAGCTTTGACTAACTTGTACCATAGTTAAACATGTGATGTAACTAATGTCTTAGAAAAAGTATTTAGTATGTATTCACTGAGAGTATTTTGAAGTTTTTCAGCAATGAATGCCACAAGTTTGTTTTGTGGGGGAAATACTTTAGTGAGAATAGAATAGAATCAACTAGATTGGAAGAGACCTCCAAGATCATCCAGTCCAACCAGTCTAAGTGCCTCATCCAGTCTTTCCCTGAACACCCCCAGGGACGGTGACTCCACCACCAAGTTGTATCTTTTGAGGAGCTGTGACAGGAAGGAGCAAAGTCGAATTTACTTTAGGGAAGGGAAATGAAGGTCTTCAGCAGCAGCATTTCTCCTCTCCAACCCTTCACAGCATGGCACTTGCTGCTGACGCGAGTGCTTACCTAGCCCCAACCATAGCAAATCAGGTGTGTCCAGCTCTAGGAACACACCAAGAAGTACAAGCCATATGCCAAAGCGTTGAGGACCTTTGAGTCTCCAGGAGCTAGCTGTTTTCCTGATGGTCAGTGTTCTAGATCTTCCCATAGATTTCAGCCAGGACTGCAATTGCTGTGTGTTGTAGCTGGTAACTCACATTCTCCCTTGCAGTGTGCAGCTGTTGGAAACCTGGTGCATGGTTTTAAACCTCATCTGCCTAAAACAAATAAGGTGATATGTTTGCTTTTATTCGTTAAACAATTTACAGTGTAGTGCCTGAAACTGAGAGTTGCCTCATGCTTTTGGGTGCAGTGGTGCCACTTTCCCCATTGCAATGGATTAGTGTAAATATTCAAAGCAAACAGCAACTCGATAAAGCTGATCTTCGTAAAAAGTAATGAAGGTTTGGATTGGATAAACCTGACATCATAAAGCATTTAGGAAGTTTAGAGAAATCGGCCCTGTCTGCAAGATGAGCCTAAGGCAGATATGTAGTTGGATTGTACCACTGCACTTTTTGTCAAGAAGAAAGTGGGTAATCTGGTGCACTGCTAAAGTCACCTAAAGTATTCACTGAATAACCCTTCTGTCCTGAGGGCCACAGATCTTTTCCAGACGTGCAGTCTGCTGCATGAGTACCTGCCACCTCTGTGCCCTGCTGCCAGCCTGCTCCAGGTAATTGGGCTGCCCAGGGATCCTATGTAGTACCCATTCAAGGATCCACATCTGCCATCTGCATAGCAGTGGTTCTCCAACTATCACAGAATGGTTTGGGTTGGAAGTGACCTTAAGAGTCATCTAGTTTCAGCCCCAGCCATGGGCAGGGACACCTACTACACTAAGTTGCTCAAGGCCCTATCCAACCTGACCTTGAACACATCCTGGGAAGGGGGCATCCACAACTTCCCTCTGCAACCTGTTCCAGTGTCTCACCATCCTCACTGTAAAGAATCTCTTCCTAATATTCAGTCTAAATTGATGTTTTTCCAGCTTTAAGCCATTCCCTGCAAGCCCTTGTAAAAAGTCCCTCTCCGTCTTTCTTGTAGGCCCCCTTCAGGTACTGGAAGGCCACTGTAAGGTCTCCCTGGAGCCTTCTCCTCCAGGCTGAACCGACCCAACTCTTGCAGCCTGTCCCCATAGAGGAGGTGCTTCAGCCCTCTGATCATCTTTGTGGTCTTCCAATAGTTCAATGCCCATCTTGTGTTGGAGTCACCAGAACTGGGCACAGTGCTCCAGCAGGGGTCTCATGAGAGAGAGGAGGAGCATTGCCTCACTTGTCCTGCTGGTCACGCTTCTTTTGATGCCGCCAAGGACATGGTTTGCCTTCTGGGTTGCAAGCACACATTGCTGGCTCATGTTGAGTTTTTTCATCAGCCTGCACCCCAAAGTCCTTTTGCTTCATGTTTCTCAGGCCAGTTTGCATGGGATCTTCTCATTGGGTTGTATCAAGGAGTAAAAAGCTGTTGTCCTATCTCTCAGTGTCACACCAAAAAATGTGCTTTCATGTTGACAAGAGTTGACAAAAATGTGTTGCATATGGACTGTTAGATCAGTTACCACTTACTAGCAAATCTGCTGAGAACAGACATATGGGTAAACACCTTTAATTAACCACGTCTGATGGCATTCTATATTGAGGCTGTTTAATATTTTTTTCCCTCTGATAGCATTAAAATGCCCTGTAATGTTTACCTTTTAGTTTTTTAGCTTTTCATAATTTAAAGTATATTTTCTTGTGTTTATTTTTAGCCTTCCTGTCACTCATTTGTTATTCTAATGCCCTGTGTGCCTTTTCTTCTCAACTTACAGCTTTCATCTTTCTGTTAATTTACTGTTATTCTTAAAGCCTTGCCTCTTCTTAGCTAATGTTTAATATACTCAGAGTTTCCAAGTGGTCTCCTTCCTTTGAGATGTTGTACTGAGCATTGCAGTGTATGACCTAAAGCTCCATGTGTTTCTGTTGATTTCAGTTTAGTTTTGATTTTCTCTATTTGTTTTTCCTCTTTCCAAAACTGTGTTTTTTTAATCAGTCTTTCCTGTCAAGTTCCCAACCCTGATATCTTTCTATAGGCTAATCACACTGTCTATGGAAGCCTGCACCTGCAAGCAATAAAGATGTGAGACTTGAAGACATAAGCCCTTTTTTGGCAGTATAGGGAAGCAGAACTGGGCTGATCCAAACCCATCTGGCAGATCATGTTCCCCTTGTATCAAATCATTTCTCAGCAACAGTTACCCTACTTGGAGGATGCAGGGCAGTGAGTCTGCAGCACCATCACAGTGCATGGAGTCTCCTGAGGATGAGGAGAGGGATGCTGTGGATGCCATTGGGATTATGGAGTATATGGCACAGAGCTGGTGCTCACTCTTGGAGCAGGGCTGGATCTTGCTTAAAACAAATGCGGTTGCATCTCTGTGATGGTATTTGAAATGATCTGTCACTTTGGACATGGTTGGTTTCCTGAAGTGGGTAACTGCCGGAGGAGGGAACATAATCCCCTTGCCCTGCCTGTCAGACTGGTGTTTTAATAACTCAGTTGTTACATTACTTCTCTAAGAGAAAGACTGATGCAGAAGGCGGTCCAATCCTTGGGAAGCATTTGTCTGGATGCACTAGAAAAGCCTGGATGTGGCCCCTGAATACCTGAAATTTGCAAAATACTCTCCTTCTGTAGAATTACATAATATGTCTCCTGTTTCTTTTTACACATGAAGCAAGGAAAATCTGCAGAAAGTGCTCATTGAGATATAGAAACATCTGTTTGGAGGAGGTCTTTGTAGTTGTATTGATGAAGTGAGTGGCATCCTACTTGCAAGTGCTCTTCTCTCTCAGGTTTACTTGAAATGCAATATAGGCATAACATGGAGTGGAGAGGAACATTTTAAAAGGCTTGGAGCTGGTCACAGCTATTTTTCTTTCTTTGCCAGGTCCTTTCTTGTGGAAGTACTTTGGTTTGGTTGGTTTACTTGTCTTATTCAATTAAGCCTTGTATCTTCATCTGTAATAGAGGCATTCTTCATTACTCCCTTTGCCCTACAAAGGCAAAGTACCATGGATGTCACTGACTTCCCATAATTATAGCTGATGGCTTTTTTATCCAGATTTTTCTGAGGCATGCTGGGAGAAGCATCACTGCCCATCTGAGCTACTGATATCCTGGCGTGGTGATTGTTAGAAGTATTTTTGTGTCTGAGTGAGGGAATTTTTTTTCTGATGAAGACAGAACTGACTACACACATCCAGCTGGCGGCCAGTCACTAGCGGTGTCCCTCAAGGATCAGTGCTGGGCCCCCATCCTCTTTAACGTCTTCATAGATGATCTGGATGAGGGCATCGAGTCAGTCATCAGCAAGTTTGCAGATGACACCAAGCTGGGGGCTGACGTGGTTGGGTTGGAGGGCGGAAGGGCTCTGCCGCGGGACCTTGACCACCTGGACAGATGGGCAGAGTCCAATGGGATAGTGTTCAATAAGTCCAAGTGCAGGGTGCTGCACTTTGGCCACAACAACCCCATGCAGAGATACAGGCTGGGGTCAGAGTGGCTGGAAAGCAGCCAGACAGAGAGGGATCTGGGGGTGCTGATTGATACCCGCCTGAACGTGAGCCAGCAGTGTGCCCAGGTGGCCAAGAGAGCCAATGGCATCCTGGCCTGCATCAGGAATGGTGTGGCCAGCAGGAGCAGGGAGGTCATTCTGCCCCTGTACTCTGCACTGGTTAGACCACACCTTGAGTACTGTGTTCAGTTCTGGGCCCCCCAGTTTA